>VYZP01004008.1:0-66549 GCA_013400635.1 Hypocryptadius cinnamomeus | reverse complement strand
AAAGTGCAGCATGGTGAAATTTTAGCAAGTAAAATCAATGTGTGTGGGGGAGGTATCAACGCAAATCATGGCCTGTTGGAAAGACCAGCATTTTGAGAACCCTTATGGGAAATGTGGGGCAAAATGTCTCCCTTTTTGGCTCTGACTCAAGAAAAGAAGGAGGGGAGAAAAAAAGCAAAGGTAAACTGCAAATCTAGTAATTGAAAATTACTGAAAACAGCTCATTAGTCATCTTGTTGTCTGTTTGCACTCTGTCACAGCCTCAGCCAGAGCCATTAGCATGCACCACTGCACACATG
This sequence comes from Hypocryptadius cinnamomeus, assembly GCA_013400635.1. Lineage (NCBI taxonomy): Eukaryota > Metazoa > Chordata > Aves > Passeriformes > Zosteropidae > Hypocryptadius > Hypocryptadius cinnamomeus. Next base: position 66,250 of record VYZP01004008.1, on the reverse strand, counting down.
CATTGAACACCTACAGTATGTGCTGGAGTCATGCTTGGAAAGCTGCCACACAATCCTAGAAATTTCAAATGAAAGCACGGAACTGGAATGGAAACAAATCCTGTGAAATGAATGAAGAAGCCAGAGCTCTTCGTGACAAAATACCTTCCCTGCACACAGTACTTACCTGCACCAATACTTTCAGAAGAGTTGTGGCTTTGGAGGTGTGTGTGTGTGCATTTGAGTACATTTGGGAGCAGAGGCTTTGTGGAGGACAGAGGTTTCAGCTTTCAGCTTATCGTTCGGTTTTTGGTCGGGTTTTTTTTCTCCCCCTTCCCCAGCTCCACATTTTGCAGACGCTGACACATCACTATTTCTGGCCAGAAAAGCAGCCTATTGTCTTCACCCCGAGAAGCAATGCCAGTATCACTCTTTAGATGGACTAGGGGGGGTGCCTGGAGAGCATTTTGGCTAAATCCCGTGTCCTTTCCTTTGGATACTCTCTATTTAAACACCGTGCATGGCGCAGAGCCTGGATGTGCTGGGGAGCCTTTCCCTCTCCTCTTCCCAACGGGCTACTAAGTGCATAATTAATTCTACTCATTCCCAGTGAAATTTCTTTTCCCCCTCAAAAGAAGACAGTTATCCCTTTTACCAAACCATCGGCTCTGAATCTACAGTTGCAAAGTGCTGCAATCTGCCTGAGTCCTCTCTGAAGCTGAGTAAAAAATCCCTCCAGCTTTTATGACTTTCCCCTCCACTTTTTCCATAAAGATTTAGATCTGGGCATCTTATGTCCTGCCAAACTTTGGCACAATCCCCTGTCATGTTTTTATTAGGAAATGCTAGAATGATACAACTGAAGCCAGGAGGTAATGGGCTTCCAGAGAAGTGTGGTAAATACAGCACTTGAACAACTCCTTTGACTTTCATTCTGTTCATAATCCCAAATCCTGGCCATTTGAGCTCAGTATTCCACATTCAGCATGCAAAACTAAATAATATTACCCAGCTTTGAACTTCCAAAATCTAATTAGCATGGGGAGTTCTAGAAACTCTATTTCATGGCCCCAAGAAAGGAAGAAACAAAAGATTATTCCTTCTTCTTCTTCTTCTTCTTCTACCCTGTCACTGACTCACAGAATTCTCTCAATAAATTGATGAAATTCAGTTTTTAAGGTTTGGCATGACTGCCTCTGGCTGACAGCTCCAGAACATTAGGTCTCTAGTGGTTTGAAATATCCTAATTCTTAACCTAACTCATTTATAAAATGATTTTATTTTACAGAACTAGTGTCCCTACTTTCTTCTTCCTCCTTTTTTTTTTTTTTTTTTAATGTCCCATAGTGTTTACCTCTCTGGTATATTTACAATATAATCCCGCTCTCCTGTTTTTTGCTGAGTTTAACAAACTGACTTCTCCTAATCTTCTTTCAAAAGGTAGGCTTATCTGAAGATACATGTTTGCATGGGATTAGGAAATATATAAGATGTTCTATCTGTCCTAATTTAGAGTCTTCTGAATGCTGGGATCTTATCTCAGGCTTCTATCCCTCTATCCTTCTATGAATTTAAGTGCTCAGCTCTAATCAAACTTCCCTGAAATGTACTTTTTTTGATTTATTTTCTTTAAACCTCTTCAAAAGGATTATGAAAGGCCATTAACTTGCAGTGCATCCTCTTGGACAAAAAAAAAGCATGAACCTTGAGATGGAAATAATGAGGGCTTTGAAAATCAGTCCAGAAGTTAATTTTTCATTTCCATGGCATTTCCAGCCCATAGATGATGAGAATGATGATATCAGGATCACATCCCAAACAAGATTTATCATAAAAAGTCTCACTAAACAGTATTTTCAGTGCAGCACATTCAGTTTGAGCACTTTGTAACCTGATTGAGAAAATTAACTGAACACTTCATAAAGACAGCAAATTTCTAGACAGCAGATGCTTCACAATTTTATAAAATATGGCCTATGAAGTCCCTTTCTGGGAAATACATTTGGAAATGTGAGTCACACCTGTGAAAGCAACTTTGCACCCACAGTACTCATGAGTGAAGCCTATTGATCTGTCAGCCATACACAGCACGGGACTAAACGTTCCCTAATTGATCAGATGATTGATAACATTCTTGTTATGATCAGGATTTTTGCAGACACCCTGACAGAGGTTTTTCACCCCAACACCAGTGTTTTCTTCACTTCTGCTAGTGGATGGGTAAGTATTGGTCAGTTAAACAAGCAGAAGCCCAAAAAACAAGTGCAGTAAAAAAAGAGAAGTAAAAATAACGATGCTGACTCCACAAAGTCAGGGGTTTGTAGCATTCTACATCCATGGATCACTGATAATTTTGCCCATGCCATTAAAAAATCCACAAAAGGCGTGAGCCCAAGAACCTCAAAAACACCTTTGACTTGTTACAACCACCTTCACCAAGACAAGTCCCCTCTGAGAGCGCCTTCGATGTCCCGCGAGCTCACGAGATGCACTTGGGATTAATCCTGTTGCTTACCTGAAATTTCCTTCTGGCCACAAAATACTGCATTCTCCTGATGACTTTCACAGCTGTTCTGTGTGCTTCAGTCAGTCTGCCAAGGAACACAAACACAGACAGACATCAGCTGTGGGGGGGCAGGAGGGAGGAAAAATATCTCAATGGAAGGTGTTGACTCCGAGCACTGAAATGTACAACTATGTTTTATCTTTACAATGCAGGACTGCAGTGTAGCAAGCTGTGAGCGCATGGATGCTTTGTTCTGCTGCTTTGCCTTCCTGCAAATTGTGGTTCTAAGTATTCAAAACTGATAAGTGAGACAATGAAAGCAGGTGTACAAAGATAATACATGTGGAAGGGATTAGACAGGATTACTGTCAATGCACACAACTGGCATCACTTTGAAGAATATTAAATGTTTTTAGAACCATGACTGCATTCCTTATTTTGCATTTACTGAGTGTTTGCCCATGAGCAAGCACAGAAATTAAGTTCTTCAAAAAGTACTTTGAAGGAAAGAAAAATCAAAGTGTCCTAAAAAAAAAGTAAATAAAAATGAACACAACACATCCTGTCAGCACACATGTGTGTGTGTCTGTACTGGTATTCAAACACAGAATGGGACATTTCATAACTCAGCTGTATCACTTCACCTAGAGGATCCTGCATTTGCAGAACATGTGCCACTTGGCAGGCAATTAATTACCACACCTCTTCTTTATGGTGAATTTTGGCAGGGTAGAGAGGAAGCAGGAAATGGTAATTATAAGAATGAGTATTTTCTTGAAGGACTGACTCCTTCCCCGTGGACTCCTTTATTCATTCAAAATAAGTGAACTAAAGAAAACAAAATTTTCTTTCCGAGGAAGTTGTATTGTTGGGAAATGTTTTATATGGACATCATCCTTGACATGTGATGATAATCCCAGGAAAGCTTTCCAGCAAGAATCTCTTGAAAATACAATCTGCTGCCTCTTCCCAGTGTGTCTGGCTGGGGAAAAGAAAGTATTGGCTTGACTACCTACTTGAGTGCCACAGTTTAGAGAAAAAGTCTTTAAAAAGTGGAAAGGTTACAGTGGATTATTTCAAATTTAAGGAAATTAAGGTTAAACAAGAAGGGACTGTGTTGTAAGAATTAGCATACTAGTTCATTTTTATAATTATTCTTTGGGGAAAACAGTGCTTATCCTTGAATATGCTGAGCAGGAAGGGACCCATCAGGATCATCGAGTCCAAATCCTGGTACCCCAATAATCCCACCCTGTGCCTAAGAACTTCTGATTGGGTGAAGATGCCATAGCCACAGGCTTTTAAAATAAGCTTTCAGTAGCTTTTCCTTGCTCTTTCCACTTCAAGTCCCAGAATAACATTAAATACATGCATAAATAGCTGTCTGTCCTGCCTATATGCCCATATTTCATTTATCTGTGTATATCCATGCAGATGTCCACATAAATACACTCACACATGCAAACACACAGGAGACAAAGCAAGGTGAGCATGACTGAAGAGCTACCTTTGTTGTACACCATCAGCAGCACTGCTGAGGAGAAATCTTTACATTTGTGTAAGCCCATCAAGGGGATTTCAGAAGTGTCACTGACGAGTTAGCAGCAGTTTAGCCTGCAGGACCTTTATTATGGTGGAAAAAAAGCTCTCAGCTTGACATGCAGGGCCCCAGCTGAGCTCCTGTGGCTGCTGACTAGAACAGAGATGACATTCTGCTTGCAAATGGCACAGAACTGATAGAGAAATCTTTGTCAGCCCCTACAACTATATTTTTTTAATAACCACAAAAGAATCACAGTTTAAGGTTTAGGGGTTAGCCTACCTCCCCTGTGTAGCAGTTAAGATAAAAACTTGAAATTATCCCCTAGAAATAAATGATGTGAAACTTCATATGTATACTTGAGGGATTTTTTATTAGGCTAATCCATACGAGATGGTTCAGGTACTGTTTAAACAGGCTTAAATAAACAAGTTTAAAGAAGTCAGAGATGGAACCAAACCAAGGCAGTAATTTCATCCTAATTCCTCCCTTCAGCACAAATCAGGGCTACAGAACTTTTCCCATTGTGTTATCAAACCAAAGTTTTCAAAACTATGAGACTGAGCCCTTGGAACTTGATGCATAGCTGAACAGGCCTCATTTTTAGAGAGAAAAGTAATTTATTTGTCAAATACAGCTAAGAGGGTCACCCAACTATCATTCCCGAGCACTTGATGTCATCATGTTCCAATTGGCAAAACTCACACCAGTCTCATTGGGAGAAAATTCTGAAATAGAAGTGACTGCTCAGATTTGATGGTCACTGGTGTTAAACTGAGAGTCAGAAATGTGTGAAACCTGACTTTGATGGAAAAATGGCATGAAAAGGTGCAAATCCACAGACTGAGACATTTGGATAAGTCATCTTAATTGCCCCAATAAAACCCCAGGGAGCACAGCAGCTCCAGAGGAGATAAATTCCTGCTCTGTACAGCGACCAGAGCTATCCTCCTGATGGGAGGTTGGCACAGTGTGGCCATGATCTTAAACATTTTTTGAGATTTTAGCTGATTTTCACAGGTTTCTGACCACTAATGTCCATAATGGATAATTACAACTACTACTGACCAGGTTACATTAATCCCTGAATGTAGCCCAACATATCTACCCTGCTAAACCTTGTATTTTATTCCAAACCCCTGGATTGGTCAAAACTCTTTCAGGCTTGAAGGTGTCAGTCTGTCATGTGCCAGAAACATCCACCAGGAGAGAAGAAATGGTCAGAGATGTTCAGGGCACTGCTTTGGTAGAGCTCAGCAGGAGCACAGCACCACTTGCAGCAAATCTCCCAAATATTTTAGGATAACCAGCTGATGAGACAACAGCCTGAGGAGGGTGTGACTGACACCACTATTGCACACTCTTTCCATGTGGCATTTTCTATGGAAACAATACAGAAAGGGACAGATCTACACAGGGATTGTGGTTTCTAACTCCCTCGGGGGTGAGGATTGTAACTCCTTTCATAGCCTGGCTCCCAAAGAGCAGGACCTGAGCCCTTGCCCTAGGCAGGAACAGGAGTGGGTGGGTGCCCACACCTCTGTCCCTACAGAGCAGCCAAACTCTCCTGCCTCTGTGCACCAGAGGGCAGTGGCACACACACACACAAGGAGATGCTTTCCAGCACATTAAAACATTTAATTATTTTTCAAAATCTATCCAGAAACCCAAGCTTAAGCTCTCCTCATAAGGATGGAGTCCACACTGAGGGGGGTGGGTGGTTAGTATTGGGTGTGCTGTTTTGTCTGTATGTTATGCTCAAAAGAATATAATTAAAGCTTTATTGGCACACAATTCCATGCTTTTCCATCTTTTAACCTAAACAACAACATTTTGTCAAAACCCTCCCTTAAAACACTTTGTAAAGGAGAACAAAATGGCATTTGAACAGAAGGGATCTGGCTTTGGGAAAGTTATGAGCACATAAATTAATAATTGAAGCTTGCAACATCTGTAACTATAATGGATACCATGAAATGTCTATTGAAATAACATAACCTTGGATCCATAAATTGTACTGACATCATCTCTAACTGTGTCTTCAATAGGACCCAAGGCAGTTTGTGTTCCTTACCTCTCTGCTCAAGGATTTCTCAGCAGGATGCTCAATTTTAAAAGGGCTCACAACTATCTTTAATTACCACATTCCTAGTTTGGCTCCTGGGCCGTGCCTGTGGTAGGGCAGGGAGGAAGGGGAGCGGGTGGTGGTCCTGGATCATGAATTTTCACACAGTCCCCACCCTGGAGGGATGCTCAGGATCACTTGGCAGCTACTCTGGAAGGGCTGGGGAAGGGGACCCCTCTTGGCCGGCTCAGTGCCCCCCTGCAGGTTCTGGCTATGCCTGTGGGTGCAGAGCCTGGAGGGACAGCTGTGAGCCCAAGGACCACTGCAGGCTGGGCTTTCTCCTCTGCTCAGGGCTCAGACAGCACTGAAAGGCATCACTTTCAGCTAAAACACTTGGATGTATTTAAGACTACTTTTTTTTTTTTAAACTGCAGGAAGGCTGTAGCTTAAGCCAAAGAAGCCAAACATTTTCTTTTTTGTTGGAAATAATTGAACCAGAGGAGAAAATAGAGATGATGAAATCTAAAGCAACTGTAAAAACTATCCCACAGGGATGTTTTTATAATCTTTCTTCGATATGGCAGTCTGTTTGTTAAAAGCTGGTGTTGACCAGTTCAGATGTACTCTTTTTATTCTTCTGTATTGAGTCTGATAACTTCCAGCCTAACGTGCTTTGGAGCAGTCAGGGAATATTTTAACTGAAAAAAGATACCTAAATGGACCCTAAAGCCATTTAGGTTACAACTATTGCAGGCCATGCTGAGGTACAGCTCAAGTCTCCAAACAAGCCTGTTATCAGTGGGATGCATTTTCAGTCCAGCAGCATTTTTTAATCATTAGAGTTGACTTCAGTGTAGGGATCAGGGAAGGGACTTTGCCCAGGCTGGGCTGCAGGGTGGCTGCAGATAGTGGAATGTGCATTCCACACTGGTTTTCCTGACGTTTATTCAGGTGTCATGAATTAGAGGAGTTATTCAGTGTAACATCATGAGCTGTGGAAAACAAAGGCCACTTCAGCAAGGCCAATTATAGCTCTCTGTCCCAATTTGCAAAACTGGTTTGAGGATACATGCTCACAGTATGTGGGTTACTGCTGAGCATCATTCATTTGTCAGATTTTCGCTGCTTAGCAGGAAAATACACACAGAGTCACACTAACTCTGTTTTGATACTGGTCCCTGGATGGTTGGTAACTCCTGCCCAGAGTAACATACAGCATCATCTGGTCTGGAGCTGTCCACTTGGCATTAGTTTCTAAGGCAGCACAAACTAGATCAGTGATGGCAACTGAAATGTACAGAAGTTACTTGAGAACTCAGCCCTCCATTGGCCTTTTTGCTTTCTCATCACATTTGATTAAGATTATTCACTTTCCAGCTCTGTTTCTGGGAAGAACATTGATTCCTAGTCTGAACTTATAATTTTTTTCCACGGGCAATTATCTCAAATGGGCTGATATTTTATTGGTAAAATTTAAAGGAAATCTTATTTGCACTGAAAACAAGGGACAAGAAGGGTGGGAGAAAAGAAATCAGAAAGAAGACAAAATTAGAGAGCTTTTTGCAGGCAGATGCAGCAGTTGGTCCATATGAAGCCACAGACACAATGTGGACCTTCTATTGCTGGAGAAAAGTGGTGGAGAGACATGGTTCTCATCACAAGGGAAAGGATCTTATATAATGTGGTTTTAAAACTGAGGGAAGCTGCAATATCCAAATTTTAAAAAAAACCACCTTCCCTATAAATGAAAATATTATTGCCTTCAGCTAAGCCAAGCCAGACAAAATGCCTCGAGCCTTTTAAACCACAGGAGTTAAGAGAAGGTTGCAGCTTGAGTCTGACATGCAAACACCTGGAACTGTCAGGCGATGATCCTGATTCCAGAGCTCATCCCAGGCCAGGAGCAGCAGAGAAGTACAACATAAATATAACACCAGAGGTTTCCAGTCTTGTAATATTTCATCAAAGCCTTGTAAAGAACAGACACTTCTGGAGCATTTCCACCCCTTACATGATGGAAATCATATAAGATTCTATTTGCACTGAAACCTGAGGGAACATTTCAGAAAATTTTGGCACAAGGTTACTTTTCCCTTTATTCCTAATCACCACTCCACCTTAAATCTACCTCATCGCTATTGTAACTATATCCTTACCTGAACCTTTTCAAGCCCATGTTTGGCTCAAAGCTACAAATAAATTAGGATTGGCTTCTCTCAGAACAGAGCAGCCTGGAGGCCTATTTGGCTCCACCACGCTCTGCTGACAGCCTCAGTTTGTGAAGGAATGCTGCAGACTCTGCAAATCTCTCCTCTGCAGGTACAATCCTGGGTAGGAAAGAGTAAAGAAGTGAGAGTACATCTTGTGAGGGGCTGCTTTCTGGGATCTGGTTGTTTTGCTGAAGATATTGTGCCATTTGCTGTCTTCACCCACCCACCCATCCCACATACACTGCTGCCTCTGAATCTGTTCCAGAACACAGCTGCCTCTACTTCTACCTGCCCCTCTAACCTGACCTTCCCTGAAGTGAAGGGGAAAGAAAGCAGATTTCCTGCAGCAGGGAATTTAGGGGCAGGGAAGACAGGACAACAGCTCTGAGGGCAAACTGCCAGAGGAAGAACAAGGACATGTTTAGAGGGAACAACAGTCCAGACAATATATTGGCAAAGGAAACACCACTGGGAGAAGCAGCAGCACAGGGTGATTTCTTCATGTGGTCCGGGAACAGAATAAAGTAAGCAAAAAGCTCCTGAAAATGCTCAGAGGTGGATGTAACCTGCTCACTGAATGTGATTCCATGAAGGAGAAAAGCCCCTGAACTTGGAGTTGTTTTTCTCAACTGCAGACAGCTGGAGTTTTCAGTTATAAGTTTGTTCTGTAATATTACAAAGTGGGTTTATTGAGAAAGTGGGAGAAAAGCACTGTGTTAGTCCCCTGCTAATTAAAATGCATAATTAAAATGAGTAATTAAGCTTAGTACAGAATGCTCTTGTGTCTGGGAGCCCAACTGCCCTTGGACAACAACTCATCTGCTGAACTGTCTCTGAGAATTAAAGTGGCCATTGGATACTGTGGTTACATCTTTCCTCTATTTTTTGTTGGCAGCAAAATGAAAGTCCCTGGTCTTTTTTCTGCTATTTTATTTCTTCCATTCTTGCAATGTCGGAACAAACAAGATGATGTCATAGGAATGTCTTTTCAGTGTGGAAATGCAAACACAGAAAGTTTTTCTTTTTTCTTTTTTTTTTTTTTTTTTTCCTGAGCAAACAGCTTCTAGAAATTGCCACAATAACTTCCTGTGTTAGCTCTGACCATCACTACTGCTGGTCCCAGGATAGGTGAAATGCTCCTGTCTCCAAGCCAGCTCTCATTTGCTTAGAAAACACCCTTCAGCCACAAACCCCTTCTTGGGAAGTGGACAGAAGCTGGCAGATAATTACATGTTTTTATCCCACATATTACAATATTCACTGATCCTAGCAGCTAAGTAATTTTTTTTTTTTAATTCTCTCTTCTTAAAACTTGGTCTTCATCAATTAATCTTTTAAAAAATGCCTACAGACAGTCTAGCTGCTAAAAGACACTTCAGAGACAGCCACCACCAAGTCCAAACAACTTCCCAGAGACACCTTTCTGGAATCTGAATAGCCTTCACATCTGTGCAGCACAGGAATGGGACGGCCTTATTCCATAGGTTCTGGTTTGCTCACTTAAAAAAAAATGCTACAACCAAAATTAATGAACTTTAGGACTTCATTTTCCTCTCCTCTGTATTCAGCATTTATGGGAACAACGTGGTGTTGTTAATATACACCAATGACTGAGCGCTGTATTTATGCCTCAATGATTTTCTGTCATGAGAATATAATGCCTGGCAAAGAGTGATTCTCTGAAATACCAGTTTGTTTGGGGTCATTAATCTTAATTCCTATCTTGCCTGAATAGGAACTGGATAACAGTCAAGTCAGGGAATAGTTCTGAGAATTAAAACATCAATGCCTTTTGGGCTGCCCAAGGCTTCACATCTGTTTTAAAAAATATGAAATTAATTAATGTGCACCAAGTACTAGGGAGAGACCCTGTGGAATAATGTGAAATGCTTCTAGTGGTTTTAAAAAACAAAAAAACAGTGGCTTTTGGCAGGATCTTTCCTTAGTAGTTCTTGTGATTTAGTAGTTGCAGCAGGGGCTATGGAAACACAACTCCTGGTTTCTTCAACTGATTGATGTGACTGGCCTCTGTGTTTCCGGGTGATCTTGTTCAAGTTCTTTTACCTGGCTGTGCTCTAGTTTATAGGTCTATAAAATAGGTGCAAAACCAGTCTAAGTCATGGAGCTGTCATGGGGATTTTAAGGCAATTAGCAGTCCCAAATGAAGTTGTATTTTATTTATAGAATGAGTCAGCAGGAATAAATAAATAAAAAGAATAGTGACAATATGTTTATCCCTTAATAGTGATAAGAAACAAAGGATACTGGTCTGCAGGCTTGGGATAAACTGCCAACTCACTGAGCCCTGAGCAGAGGCTGTTTTCCAAAGCATTCTCCCCTCTCTACCTGCCCTGCTCCTCCTCTGAGCACCTGAGCAATCCATGTAGGAATTAGTTCCCTGTTCACCAGATACCTGGCAATGCAAGACACCCACAGCATCTGAAGCCAAACAGGACCATTAGATCATAAATGTGACCTGCTCAACAGTGCAGGGGATTGCATTTCACACAGCTGCCCTTACCCTGAGCCAAAACCCTTGTGTAGGACTAAAGTAACTTTCCAGAAAGGCAACTGGCCTTGATAGAAAGACCTTTATATACTGTTAAAAAGTGCCTTATTTTTTATTTAAATTTGTCAGTATTCAGCTTCTAGGCTCCTCTCTCCAACTGGAGTAGCAGAGCAATTTTAGCCTTTTCCAGGCCTATCTTTATTCCAGGGACCTTCAGGGGTGCCAGATCCACTGCCCATGGCCTGGCAGGGAGACCAGGCTCTGGTGTAGGGAAGAGAGAGTACAGTACTGCTCTCTGTGGAATTGCAAGAAGAGACTGAAATCCTACATTTTTTTCATTATTTTTCTGCCTGTGATTTGAATCATGCTAGCAGTAATTACAGAGATTCATAATGGAAATGCTTAGACTGGCTAGAATGGAGAATGAATGGGAAGGTCTATGTATGGAAGTGTTAGAAAGGGAACACCAGCACAAAAAGCCATGTGAGGGTGGCAGGTGCATGAACATCACAGCATAATTATGAACAGCTTTTGAAAATACCCAATTCAGGAACACAAAAGTACAGGTTCAGTCAGAACTGAAAAAGGCCACTAAGAGGTGATGGTAGGACAATACAGAACAGGGCTGGACTCTTAAGACACTCTAGTAAGAAGACAGAGTAGAGGAAATAAACCCTTATCATTCCCAGAGTTGTCAGAGCACAGAGGAAATAAGAGATCCTGGTCACTGGCAGCTCCCAAAGGTAAAAAAGGTTTGGTGGCACCTGGATCCTGAGGATGTCCCAGCATGAAGACTCAGCAGAGCGTTACACAGCCCTCCACACAATGGCAAGAAATCCTGAGCATCCCACCTGGATGCTGAGCTGGGACACAGGCTGCGGGACACACAGAATGGTTTTTGTGGGTACCTGGTTATGGGATGTGAATGGCTGAAACTTGCCATCTTCAAAGAAAATTACTTTGTCCTCTGCTAATGTTCCGTGTCAAGCATTGGGACACAACAACCAGTTTATACCAGCAGAAAAGCCCCTTGAAAACTGGTTCTCAAAGGGATCTCCTATTTGATCACCTGCAGATTTGCCTTTTCAAGGTCTTCTCAAACCCACAGATATCCTCACAAGGTCCATGCAAACTTCCATCACAAACAATTTTGAGCTTCAATGCCAGTTTCTACAAACCCCTGTGCCAAGAAAGGATATTGCTTTGCAACTGGAGGAACTGCCATTTCAAAACCAGACAAAAATCATGTATCTTTAAAACGAAAAAAATTAGTGTGCTTGAACTATTTTGCAGACAACAGTGATTATAGTCATAGAACCTCACAGAGAACTTTACGTGACCACAGACACGTATTATTTTTCTACCCTGTATTTCATGTAAGAACATGCATAAAAATCCTACAGGTCTCACTTGCCTAATACTGAAAATATGCAGTGCTTATCAATAGTTTACAATAGAAATAAGTATCTTGTGAAGAATTGCAAGCATCACTTGTGAAAACAATCACTGAAACCAGAAGTTTTGCTGAGCTGCTTATTTCAAGAGATTTCACTCGCTCATTGAGAAACTTCTTTCTGTTCAAAGATTGTGCATTTTTTCTTTACTTTCAGGAAAAGATGCTATCTCTTGGCATTTTTATTTTTCTGGCAGACCTTTAGCTCAGCCAGTGGATGAACAGAAGGAAAGTGTTCATATACTAATTGCTTGTGACTTACTATTAAAGAACAGGAAAAATTCTGTTTCCAATGTAAGTGAGGAAATCTGTGCCTTCGTGCTCTGGGGAATTCTGATTTTCCTGTCTTTGTTTCCATCCTAACACAAAGGAAAAATACTTTAAAAGTCATTACAAAACAAAAGATTCTGAAAGCATTTGAACTTGAAATGATAATATGCTTCAATTTCCCCCCCTCCATTTTAAATGCACTTTTGATTCCAAGAAAGAAATATTTTATCCACTTATAGAATGAATACATTTTATCTGGTTTATGCCCTTTCTCCTTCCTGGGACTCTTCCCTGCAGACATACCCTGCACTGCATCATCTGGTGCAGAATGAAGACCACACGTCTCAGAGAAGATGTAAACTGGTTTACAGGATACTACTGAAAAATGGCATATCCATGCTATGAATCCCATGAAACAGCAAATGATCCTGGGAAGACTCAGTTCAGATAATGGAACAGACCTTGACAATTTTCCACTAATAACAGTGTCCTGAATTCTGCCTGCATCAAGTGAGTTTTGTTTTCACTCTGTTACAAAATTAAATTAATAAAACTTCCACTGCCCGCCAAAGTTTTCTCATAGAAAAACTTCATTTTAAAGTGTTTTCTTCCCCCTCTTTTGAAAGATCATCAGCTCTTTTTTCATGGAAAGTTATTAGCAAGTGAGTATCTGATAGAAGCAAAAGATAGCCATTTACTATAGAGTGCAGGAGGTGAGCTAATTAACAGGATAATGGCTATTAGTGCTTCAAAGTCTCAACCCTTTTGGGTTTTGATTTTTTTGTGTGTGTTTTGTTTGGGTTTTTTTAATTGGGCCTTGAGGATGCCAGCACTTCAATCAAAAGTGTTTCTAAATAATTATGCACTCATTTAGATGGCTAACCACCTGAATTGCTGTAATTAGAACACTTGATATAAACAATTAATTATGTTAGCACTGCTGAAGGCTGTTTTTAAGATCTAGATACAGAAAAATGTTCAAACAAAGAAAACCCCAAATCACAAGGGGATCTTTATTTCATTTGACACATGCCCACTGATTGTTCTCTGACAACAATCTGAGAACTCCTCTTGGAAGCCCTGTGTAAGAGTGAAATAAAAACTGGGAATGATGCTATCAGGACTCCCACTGAAATGGAATTATTTTCTTTATCCAACAGATATATAGAAATTGCCTCAAATCAGTTTTATCTTCTCCTTGAGTAGCTGGCTTTATTCTGGATCTGAAGGAACTTACTGCAGAGATGATGCAGCAGCTCAAGCATTCACGTACTCAAGCCCAACATTTCAGTGCTTCAAAAAGTGAAATAGGTCATGACCCTCTGTACATTTGGAGCTGAAGTAAGAACATACTTCTTCTCCTCTAATTTAATTCTCTTACACAGAAGTTTCCCAGCATTCTGCTGTTCTCCAACAAGTCCTCACAATATTGAGCTGGCTTGATAATGGATTACAGGTGTCGTTTTCTAAAAGTTCACAAAACTATAAACTTCAACCCCATTCCAAAGGAGCTTGACACAATTTATCTTTTTGCTTGGCTATTATGCAAAAAGAAACTATGCAAAATCTCAGGTTTGGCACGGATTTGAAACAAAACCACTTGAAAGGCTGCAATTTAAAGTGAATTTTCTTTGACAATTTCAGTTTGCCCAAACCTGAAACTCAAAGCAAACCTCAGGGCAGAAGTGCAAACCAGAGCAGATAGAAATCAACAGACATTTACACAACATTCCATGAATCAAAGGTACCTAACTTCACATGACACCAAGCAGAGGCTGACAAAACAGGAATCAAATAGGAACATTTTTGAGCATGATCTACTTCACATTTAACAAAATAATTCATCTCTCCTGTTACCAGTCTTCTAACCATGAAGACTCATAATCTCAAGTTTTAAGCTCTTTTCCCAATCTTAAAATTCCTATTGTCATCACTTCAATCTTTCTCAAACTTTCAAGCCTCATGCTGTGAGAATTACAGGGGAAATAAAACCATTTTATGCTACCCAAACCCATCTTTAAATGTGTTCTCTGTAGAATAATCACCTGTACTGGTGAACCTGTTGAGTCTGAGTGATAACTGATAATTTCCCTGAATTATAAAGTGTCATCAAGATAATGGATAATGGACACTTACAGACTATGGAGACTCTTGAAAATGCACAGGAAGTTTAAAAAAATGTATCATCCCTGTATGTTGTTTTTCAGATACCTCAGGTTGGGTTTTGAAACTGCAGTTTCCATTCCTGGCAGCTGTGAAGTTAAACCCTGAAAGTGTTTACACACCTCTCCTACACCTTCCAAAATAGCTCTTTAATGGAAGTACCTAGGGAATGGGGAACTAGTTAACTTTCCAAATGACTGAGGAAAAATACCTGCATAGGCCAAGATCTGTTCAGAATTAATGAAGGGCTTGATTCTGCAAACCCACATCCAAGTAATTCTGTACATGAGTTATTTCCCTGAGAGTAGAGGCTGTGGACAGGTATCAAACCATATTCAAAATTAAAGTTTGCAACATGGCAGCCTGATGATGCAATTAAAAGTGGTGTTCAGGGAGTGTTCTTCAGTTATTTATCCTCATTATTTCTGCATGATTTTATTGTATATTCATATTGTTCACAAGAAAATTGGGAATTTTGGAGACAGACACATATATGTATAAAACACCACATTTACTTCACTTCCATGAGTTAAACTCTTTGGTGAATTTCAGAAATAATTAAACATGCACTAAAGTACATGCAAAATTCTAGGTTGTGAGCATAAATATGGAAAAATACAAACCTGATTTATAAGCTCAAAATAATCTCTCAAGAGTGATTTAGCCACAGTTTTAATAGCATGAAAATGACTAATTTAAGGTCAGGAGTAATTTAGTTTTGACTGACTTGGCAATCCTTTGTTCTCTGGGTCATGTAAGTGTTGAGTAAATTATAAACCTGTAATTCTATCCTGAGGTCAAGGAACTTCAGAACTGATTTGATATATTGGTCTCCTGGAAAGTTCTTCCAAGGCCAGTACCCCCTAAACTGTGTTTATGAGTTGACTGCATTAATAACTGATAAAGTCATATAAGATTAGCAGAGGTGAAATATACTCTTAGAAAGAAGAGCATGCTTAAATTGGGATTTTTGAATGAGAGACAGGCAAATCAAATATATCTGTGAGAAATCAAATTTCTACACAGTACTGAAAAAACAAACATAACTGAGAAAAGGTGTAGATGCTTGACTTCAGGAAGAGAACCAGACTGATTATTCTTGTGAACATTACATGGGATAATTCCGTGTTTGTGAAGCAAAACTTCACAATCATATCTTACATGGGGCAAAAATAAACAAGCCATCAACTACTTTTACAGACTATGTCAGAAGCATAAATACATTAAAAGAATAAAAATTGCTCATTTAATGCAGACTTTGCTCTATCCCATAACACTTGCCATTGAAAATCTGAAATGGGATGTAAAGTGAGATGTTTTCCATTCTCAAATTAAGTGTGCTTTATAGCAGCACTTCCTAATTTTGAACCTTTTCATATTTCCAAATGAAAGCCATTGCACTGCTAAAGATATGTACTGTAAAGCCCAGACAAAGAGCCTGGACTATTCTTTCATCATCAGGCAAAAAATTTTTAAAGTTAATGGTCCTCAAAGTGTTTAGGGCTATTTTTTTTTGCCCAACATCACAGTATTTATTAGTAAGAGGCATATGCAGATTACTCAGTTCAGTTCTGATTTAAAAGAAACTCAATAGTAATCACAATCTGAAATCTTAAAATCCTTAAGAATAACTTGGTGTTAAACGTGAGCACTCCTGTGAAAAATCAGAATCCCCCCACCTCCAAGCCTGTAGATTTCGTATTAACATTAATATCTCCTGGCAACAATGAATATTTCTCATGGACAGTCCTTGGCTATCTCCTTTCAAATTCCTAGCACGAGCACTAATTTCACTTTTACTGTATAAAAATCTAACAGCTGGTTAGATTAACCAGCCATAAACATACACCCAGGTTAAAGAAATAATCAGCATCAGAATTAAAACTCCCCAGACTCTTCCCACAATGGGTTACAGTGTTTGACCTGGTCACACAGTAAGAAACACTTTGAAAAGAGGCATTATATTGCTGACAGGACTTCAGGCTCTTCCCAGGTCCTGTCCCTGGTCCCAGAGAGCAGAGCTCAGTGCCTGCCCCTGCTCTTGCCCTCAGGAGAAGCTGTGGCTGCCATGTCTGCCCTCAGTCTCCTCCAGCTGAACAGACCAAGTGCCCTCAGCTGCTCCTCACACGGCTTCCCCTCAAGGCCCTTCACCATCCTCGTTCCCTCCTTTGGACACTGTCTAATGGCTTTATGTCTTTCTTGCATTGTGGCACCCAAAACTTCACCCAATATTCAAGGTGAAGCTGCCCCAGCGCAGAGCAGAGCGGGACAATCCCTCTCTGGCCCAGCTGTGCCTGGTGCTCCCAGGACAGGGATGTCCCCCCTGGCTCCAGGACACTGCAGCCTCATGTCCAGCTGGCCATTGACCAGGACCCCCAGGTCCCTTTCCCTGGCACTGCTTTCCAGCCTCTCATTCCCAGGGTGTCCGTGCATCCAGGGCTGCCCCATCCCAGACCCAGAATCTGGCCCTGTCCCTTGCTGAACTTCCCACAGTTGGTGATTGCCCAGCTCTGCCATTTGTGGAGGCCTCTGCAGGGCCTCCCTGCCATTGAGGGGGTCGACAGCTCCTCCCAGCTCTGTGTCATCAGAAAACTGACCAAGTATTCCTTAGGGTGCTGCTTCCAGGTCATTACTGAGGGAGTTGAAGAGCACAGGGCTGACGATGGGGCCCTGCAGAAGCCCACTAGTGACCATTGCCAGCCTGATGTCACCGCAGCCACTGTCACCCTTTGTGCCCAACCTGTGAGCCTGTTGCTCACCCATCATGTTATCCAGCTGTGGGCTGGACAGTTTGTCCAGAAGAATCCTGTGAGAAACAGCATCAAAAGCTTTGCTGAAGTCCAGAAAGGTTCATCTCCTGGCTTTCCTGAATCTGCCAGATGGGTTACCCTGTTGTAGAAGGAAATCAGGTTTGACAAGCAGAACTTTCCTTTCATGAAGCCATGCTGGCTGTGACCAATGACTGTGCTGTCCTTCAGGTGTTTTTCAATCCCTCCCAGAATCATCTTTTCCATGATTTTCCAGGGCACTGAAATGATTCAGTGAGAGTGATGCAGCTTTGTGAATTGGCTCAGAGCGGGATCTCAAGGATGATGGACAGAGCAGGGAGGGGAGGGATGTGCAGCTGGAGCAGAACCTGCCCATCAGTCATGGAGAGCTTTGTGTTGGCTCAAACTCAGCCTGACTCACTCCTTCAGCTCAGGGACACCAAGTGCTACAACAGGCGTCTGACAGCTTGTGAAAAAATAGGTGAAGCTTGGCAGGTATGAGAAGCAAGAGTTGTAACTGCATCTGGCAGGGGAGGAGGGAAAATTAGCAGTGAAAACAGCTTGTGCTGATTTGAGAATGAGGGCACTTGAACTGGCTGGCTGGGAGCTGGCTTACGTAAATATTATTTACATTATATGCAGGTAGAACTCATCTCCCTATGCTGAGCTCAGGGCACTGGCACGTTCCTCACTGAGGGTCAGAGGGAGTTTAGCTCAGGTCTAGGCTTTAACAACATCAACAGAAGGATGAGGGCCTGAAGCAAGGATTCAACTCTGGGTTTAAGCTGCATTACAAACTTCTCCCCAAATATTCTGTGAGTAGCAGCTTCTGACTGCTCACTGTGAAAAGCAATAATTTTGAACAGATGATGTGTGGGACAGAAGATTTAGTGACGGCTGCCCTCTACAACACACAGCGTTCCTAAAGTTGCAGTCACTGTTTTGCTTTTTAATCTCCGTCAAAAGCATTTTCTTAATTCTGTATTTGAGTTTCTTGCTGTATCAGTACTACAAAATAAAATTTCAGTTTGCTAATGTTTATCAGCTGTATTCTAAATGAAAGATATTTTCTGGGTGATACTGAAAGAAACTTCCCTCCTCCCTCATTTTAGATAATATATACTGTATGGAGAGTATATGCTGTATTGTATATTTTCTATAAAAACATTACACTTTTAACTTCCTTGGGACCACGTATATAAATATTTGTACATGAAATTATAAGATAGGCTTTGAAATTTATGCCATAAATTTCTGTTAATGTTCTAAAAATATTTGTTCAGGCAAATGAAATTCCAGTAAAATATTTTACTACAGATCAGTCAAAGGTTCTCAAAACTTTATATTCTTAAAAAACAATCTTTCAAGCTATAAAACAGAGTTCCATTTTAGATATCAAAAAGGCAAATTTAACCAGCCTGACTTGATTAATACCAAGCAGTTCAACATTTTAGAAAACACTGAGATCTAAGGTGAAATAAAGTCAAGTTGTAAGCATTTTCTCTTATTACATACATGTTTTAATTTTGTTTTCTAGACACTTATACTGTTAGAGGCAAATGGCAGTGGATGGGGGATTATGTGCAGATTTCCTATTGCAATTAGCACTAATGAGAGCAGGATGTGTTGCCCAGCACGCAAAACTCCAAGTACACAAATTGTTAATAAATTTGACTCCTCACAAGCCAGAAAACTAATGCAGCATTCAGAACAATGTGTGGTCCCAGATCTATTTCCAAGGGAGCTCCTTGGGGTGTCCCAACACCTCAGTCAGGAGCTCAGCCCCACCTGGAGACTCCCAATGGCTTTTGCCACTCACAGTGGAAGATCCTGGGCAGTGCGGGGAGAGCCCTGTTCTGCACCACCATTTCTGCTCACACAAAATTCCCTTTAATGGCAGCAGCTTTCCCTCAGAAAGGTTCCAAATGGCCCCCAAATCACAGGAACAGTATCAGCCGCTTTCCTGTGTGTTTTCATGAAAAGCTGTTTCCCCTCCTCCAAATCCCCACCTAGAGACCATGGTGAGGTGAGTCTGAGTCCCCAGGAGCTCTCAGCTTTCCCAGGAGCTCAGCATAGCTGCAGACACCCCTGGGCCCAGCTCACACTCACACCTCAGCACCAGCATTCTGCTGACCCAGCTCCTGTGGGAGAAGGCTCCTCACTGCATTCTGCACCCCCTGCTCCCCATCTCACGCTGCCTGGCCCTGACTGACACCTTGGAGTGATTCAGAGAATAAAAATGGGTATTTATCAAAGGCCTTCAATATGTACACCTTGGGCACCCAAAAGCCTCGTAGAGGCTATACCCAAGATGGACAGCGACCACAAGTTTTTCACACTGATATAAGTTTGGTCCATTTACATATCAGGGGTTAATCCTCCAATTACAGCTTCAGGTAATGAAGTCATGTACCCCCAGTTCACTCACCCTTGTTTATAACTTTTGGTGGCCTGAGGCAGTAAGGCATCCTTGAGTCCCAGGCCCAGAGAGGAATTGTCTGAATAAAACAGGACAACAGTTGCTGACAGGTTATGGAGCTTTAGAGTTAAACACTAAAGAATTGCAAGATTGCAAATGTATGAAAAATATAAAGGCTAAAATCCTAAGGCACATCACAACCACCTGCAAAGCTGCCAAAGCTTGCTCCCTGCCCTGCCTTCTCTCAGGAATCCCACACCTCTGGATGCCAACATCCCTTGGGGTGCCTGTGCTGCACACACTGAGCAGCTGCCCAGTGCCGAGGGGATGCTTCAGATCACAGGTGCCAAGGGAAGAGCACACAGAGATTCATGGGCTGTGGGCACAGACTCACGTTTAGGAATTTACTCCAGCAATTTACTAATCACCATTAATCTTTTAAATGTGCCCAAATACTTTTTCCCCTTGCAGCATTAGTGTGTTTCCCAGTAGATGGAAATAGTTTTTCTTCCTCTCATTTGCATCAGCAGTGAGCAACAGCTCCTTGGGCTTGTGTCAATTTATTTTTTTTTTTTTATTTAAGGGGGAAGGGCATATTTTTCTTCTTCTTTTCAGACTTAACACGACTTGTAGTTCATGTTCCACCTCTAAACACAGCAAACTTAAGGTCATCTCAGGTGCTGCTCAAAACAAAAGAATCAAGAATACCAGTAGTCACACCTATATTAGAGACAGATCTCCAAAAGCCATATGTCTACATAGAATTTTTCTGTTTTCCATTGCAATAGATTCTGGTAAGACAGGAAAGAGAAAAAAAAAATTATTATATACTATTTTTCTGTATCTCCTTTCCAGCTGGCTCACAGAACAGTTTTACAACTCAAGTGTTGAATCAAGGATAGGATGTCACTGTGTCATTACTGCTAAAGTATATTTTTGTTTATTGAACAACAGCAAGTGAATTCCAGAAATAAAAATTACTGATAAAATTTTAAAAAACAATGTCAGGGTGGCAGCACCAACCAGGAGAGTTTAGGAAATGCCATATGTTAGGTACCTTCACAAACTCATTGAAGCCCCTATGCACTAGCATTATACTAGAATTGCTGGAGTTTTCAAAATGAGTGAAAATATACTCAGATATCATCTTCTGCACTACATTCAGCCAAGAATGGAGAAAGTTCACTACAGTCTCCCTTACCTGATTTATGTTGGATTTTACAATAAAGTTCAGGTGACTGCAATTTTTGGTTTTTTTTAATGTAAAGAAAATACCATGCAGTAAAAATAGCACCACAGTAGGGAAGCTTCAGTTCTTGTATTCATTCCAAATCTGGGTCACTGCACAAACATTGGAATAATCCTAAACCAAACAGCCAGCCCATTCTTACAGCTAGAGAAAGGTGGTAGGGAAATCAAGTGCCTGGGTTGAACTCACCGAGGTGGGAGGCTGAAACACTTGAAGATGGACTGGCCAGTTAATTCAGCCACTAACCAGCCTCAGCTGGGAAGGAAAAACTGAAGCCACCACAGGTGTGCCTGCCTTTCTTCAGGCACGATAGCACACTGCAGAGTCAGCAATGTGAACACTGAAAATTTTGTGTGTCAAAGGCCTGAACTAACGTGCACATGACCCATTCCATGCAAGAGGAATATGTACCAAATTGGGAGTCAGGCTAGCCTTAGATGTCTGTGCAGCTTTCCTGGTGATCTTGGTTACTGTGGGTTCCTCAGAGGCTTTACTTTTGTCCAAGAAGTCAATTGCAAACTCAATGAAGAAATAAAGAAGTGGAAATGAATAGATGACATAATGTCCCACTATATAAAAAACTCCAAAGCATTGAAGAAAAAGCTCGGTACAAAAGCTTTCTACTCATGTAACATAACTGTAGATGTTTTTCACACCTGGAAAAACAGAAAGCGCAAATCAGTGTTCACAGAGAAATTTAATTTCAGTTCTTGGGGTTTTTTAACATACTTGTGTTCATAGTTTGCAAACTTTAACCATGGTGCCTAATAGAGGTGGCTTTGTGTTAGAAATTTAGAATACAGACTTTTACCACAGACATTAACTCAGATCCACTGTGGAAAATCAGGATGGGAGACCGACACAAAAGCTAAAAGTTTAATGAAAAAATGCAACAAAACCACAAAACCCTACTGCTGAAACTTCTGACTTTTGTGCCTTTGACTTCAGGACCATAAGATTTCACTAAAAGAGTGTTTGCATTGAATATATTTTCTTTGCATTCTTTTTGGAGATGGGTTCTTATGAGAATTGTATCTTTGTTTCCTGGGATTCCATCTGCTCCCACTGCCATTACCCTCTGTGTGAGCCTTTCACAAATGGCTTCTGTGGACACAATTCAGGGCTTCAGGTGAGGAACAGTTACAAGAGTAAGATTAACTCTTCAGATGGAAAGGTCTCCCTTTCATTCAGACTTCCTTGATAACAAAGAGTGAGAGAGAGAGTAAAACAAGAGAACAGAATACATAGCAGTGACAGAATTGTCAGTGTTTCGAAGTGTTCCTAAAGAAAATGTGGCTCAACTTTTTCTTCAGAGAAGTTCCTGCCTACATGCAAAGGGTGCTGGGTTGACCGAATGGGTAACATGAACTCCCTCAGAATTAGATGATGTTCTGCCAGACCTGTAAAAAAAGTGTAAGAACGAAGTAACTTAGTCACCACTAAAATCATAATTGTACACTCATCCAGGCTGGAAGTGCAGTTCAATCCCTTGTTAGCTCAGGGCTAATGTCAAAGTTAGGTCAAGTTGCTCAGGTTTTGAGAATCTTTGGAGCAGAATCTCCAGTTATGAGGTAATAATAACCCCAGAGGCCCATCAGGCTGGCAAGCTGTATTGCAATATCACTCAAAGGGATCAGCTTTGTGGCATGAAAATCACCCAGCACACTACACAGAAATACAAGTACAAGACAACACTATGACTGCAAATGTTTAAGAAAATTTCAATCAGCATATGAGAGGTTTATGGAAAGGATTTTGGAAGGGCAGCAGAAAGACCAGTTTCTTTCCCAAAAACTACTAATGAACTGTTGTGTGACCCCAGGCAAAATCCCTTCAGTGCTCCATCCTCCTGCTTCCCTCCCCACTGGGTCTATTTAGACTGGGAGTGCTCAGGGACAGGGACTGTCTCTCCCTGTCTATTTACACAGTGTCTGACACAGCCAGCCCCTGATCCTGCAGGGGACCTACAGATGCTATTGCATTACAGAAAAATAACAACAGTGACAAGCAAGATGGAACCAAATTAGGCAAATTGCAAGAGGGATTGAATTTACTTGTGAGAAGCTTTGCTGGGTTTTTTTTTGTTGAAGAGTTTATTATGACAGCAGATTTTATTGCACAGCTAAAGCAAGCAAAACCAGCAATGAAAATGCATGTAAGGGCAGAGCTGCACAAACTGAAGGCTAAAGATCAGCTTTGGGTCTGTTAATAGAACCTACAGTTAATCTGTTAGAGCTGATTTTTGTTGCATGTGATATAGCACGTTTTCATTTCCTTATTTTCAAAATGGGAAGATGTTTAAATGATTTTAGAGACAGGAAACAGATAACAGTGATCGTGTTTGTTAGTGAAATTTCACCCAGTTGTCCCTCATAATGACACCAATAACTCCTTTCATATTCTTATCTTCAAGGGTATCCTCTTTACTTTCCAAGTTTCAATGAAATATCTGTATTGAGTTTTCAGTAATATCCTGAATTTCTTTTCAAATTAATTTCCATCCTGTGTGAACTACTCATTTCTGAACTCCATGAGAATATTACTGCAGACTCCAGCAGAATTTTTAGCTTCTTCCAAGAAATGCTTCTAAGAAGGAGGAATACACTGAAGCCTGATGAATCATTAATTTATTTTTTCATGTCAAAGAAAAAAACAGTGTCAGGAGAGGTAGCAGAGAGTAAGCAAACAGATTAAGCAGCCTTGTTGGAAATATTTTTCTATCTTCCTAAATACACTTTAGGATGATATGAATTCATAGACAAAAACTAATATGCCTTGAAATGGGAGTAAGGATTTTCTTTTTTTTTTGTATTTCTCTGTGGGGAACATTTTTGGAAACACCTGATACCTGAGGCAGTCTACTTCATTTCAAAGGCAAGTATTTGCTCTTTCAGAGTAACCTCTGCTAATGGATGCAAACCTAGCAAGGCCACGAAATCACTTTGATGTCTGTTTCAAAATGCTTTTGGAATTTATCCATTGCCAGGGAATGAGTTTCTTCTCCTGGAAAGCTCTGAACCCTTGCATTAAATATTTCCCTCAACTGACAAAGTTAAATCTTAATATTTTAGACTTACAATATGATTTGTATCAATACAAAAGTGCCTTCACCATCTAAATATTCCAGAGATTTCTAGGTCCTTTTCTATTCCAGAAATAGAAGCAGAAATACTTCAGTCCCAAACATTTGCCACTTCTGTCTCAATGTAAGTTTTATAAGCAAGAAACTGTACCAAAACTGCCCAATTACAGTGCATGCAAGCAAAAAATCCCTATATTGTACATTGTGTCAAGAGTTACCAAAACGTTTTTTTTTATTTTTGTACAATGAATTGGATGTCAGTTGATGATTCAAATGCTGGGTATCTGTAGCTTTTAATACTTTTAGATGATTTACCCATGGACACAGTCTTGCATAACTTTAGATAAAAATAGCTGGAACACAGAGGAGTTCAAGTGTGAAATGGACTCTGGACTTTTAATACAGTTTGATCAGGAAGTTTATAATTCTTGCTATATGGAATTCTTAAGTCTTAGTGAAACAAACTAAAATATACCCCCCTGGAATTTGTTTCCTTTGTATTTTTTTTCATTAGAACCAATTTATTTGTCTTGTACTGCTATTTTGCCTCAGCCAGAACTGAAGAGCTATATTCAATGAGCTTTTTATCTTTGTGAGATCTCTTGGAATAAATATTTTTCCCACAGAGGCAATCTAGTATGCTGAATTGTTGAGGACTTATTAAAAGAACAAAAGTCGTAAGGAACAATGGAAATTTCACAGGCAATTCACAGCCTTTGCACAAAAACACCAGTTGAAGAGCCAATGTATTAAAGAAATCCCAGTTCACAAGGCAGAAGTCTGAATATGAACTCTGCAGTCTGGTCTCCTGGTTTTGTATATTTTAAAAAGGTCAAACTGAGCCCAAAAGCAAGTGCACAAAATGAAGCATTGGACTAGCAGTTTAAAAGGTGAGAATCCAGTTATGTTTTATCCTTATTTTGCTTTGTAGTCTTAAAGCTATTGTTATTGGCTTGTAAGCCGTGTATGAAAACAAATACTCATCCAAGAGAAATATTAATAATAATAAATACAGGATTTCACAATAATTTGATTAACCCAATAAATTAACAAACCATAACAATCCAGTACACTGGGTATATAACTTAAAAAGAAGGCTGAATAATTCAATTATGTATTTTAAACCCTACCACACATATCACCAAGTCATACAATATAAATCAAGATGAAAATCTTACTTTCTGTGTTCTTCATTCAGATTTTGACAATAACATTATGCAAATGCAAAGTTTGACTTCAGATCAGAATATTGCTGAAAAGAGCAGATACTGATTCCTGACTGAGGTCCCCTTTGAAATTTCACACAGCTATCTTTGGTGAATGATTTGGATGATATTTAAAATTAATTTTATTATTTGATATAGACAGATGAAATCATATTTATTCAGACTGGAATGAATTTAACTTATGGGTCTTCTCAAAGGTGTAATGCCACCCAAGCTCTGTCCAGAAGACTGACTGGTAGAATCAAATCCCATGGCCTAATTTGGAATCAACACACACCTCTGAGCTACAAAACCATATTGACTATGTTTGATGTGAATGTTTAAGGAATTTGTATTTGGGGGAAAATGGCAAAATGAGCTTTCGACACTGGGACTGTAAAAAAAAAAAATTATTAAGACAACACTATTTTGGAAGGAAAGAGGAGGTAGAAAAAGAAAACTTAAGATGCAATACTTGCTTTTTTTAAGTGAACAGACCTGACATTTCTCAGAGAGTGGCTGAGCACCTCCTTCAAAAAGCACAGAGTCCCCCAGCACCAACACACGTTGGCTTCCACTGCAGAATGCCTTCCTACCACACTGCAGAGACACTTAACTTCCTCCTGGGAAGTGCAGCTTTCTTCCCTAACAATGGCCCAACTGGTTTTCATAACGGAGATAAACGCTCCCTGCTGTGAATTGTAATAGAAAAACATGTCAAACAACCAACAATAAAAAGAAGCACAGCCAAAAGACTGGCTTTTCCTGTTTTTATGTGCAGCACAGAGGAAACCAAGCACGTGAACTGCACTTGGCTCCTTACAAGTCAAAATATCATTTCTTTTAAATGAGAAGAGGAAAAAATGCAACTCATTTCTGACCCTTTTTTCACTCTGAAGTGCAGACATGAAAACTGAACCCATTAGCACTTAGTTGCCAGAGGTTATAATGAAACCTCTGAATGTGAAAGTCATATGCTTTGTTAAAAATATAAAAAAGGAACAGTTATTCAGTTAGGATTTTTCCACCCTTTTAAAAGCTGTTACAGTATGAGTGATAAGGACATCCAGCTGCCATTCTGATGATCCCATGGTATTTTCTAGTTTTATGTTCTTTGCTCTTGCTGACAAAAGATCACTTGCTTAAACTCCCTTTCTCTTTCATCCCATCATGTATTTGCTTTCTGCTGCCCTGCATGCTTCTCTTCATTGCTCTGTTCCTCCAACTAACTTTTAACAGCCTACTAGTTTAATTTGGATGTCTCTAGATAATTAGGTAGGTGAAATTCCCTTTCTTGTTGTGCTTCTCATCTGCTTAAACTGGGAGATGCCAGAAATGAGGTTCTTTTTATTGAGTATGGATGAATCTGCAAATTATTATTTAACATTAGATCTCAGTCTGGGTTAAATTGTGCAGAAAATAGTCAAAGAGATCAAATGCACCCATTGCCATGGCTGAAGACAACCCAGTTTTATGGTAGAGCCCTGATAACTCTTGATGAGCAGGTAAAAAAGTGTAATTTGGAGACTGAACAGCTGTTTACAGTCCTGAGAGTAATTTTGATAGCAGTGAGCTTCTGACAGTCCTGCTTGGACAGAGTGAACACTGTTTTTTGTTAGTGCTTTTCCTCAAGCAGAGATCTCTTCTGTTCTCTTTTTCTGTTCCTCTTGTTTGCTACCTGTATCAGACTCCTGGAAGGAAATACTGCTGCACATGCAGCAGACCCACAGTATTAAATTTGTAAGTTTTTCCAGGAACATCAGTGCACAGACAGTAAACCTGACACCTCCACATCTCAGAACACTTAACTGAACATGCCTAGACTAACACCACAGCGTGTATTTGGGTGCATCCAACTCACTGAACATATAGAATGAATATTTACATGAGATCTGAGGAATTCTAAGCCACAGGTGTTGGAAAGGTGGGCAAGTATCACTGGGTACCTCTTCTATTTTTCTTAAGTATCCACATCACTGGCAGGTGATGAGGCTGGACAGACTCTTTATTCAGTATGTTCTTAGGTGGGAATCCTGCTGGTGAGAGATGGTGGTGGAAAGGCTGAATCCTCCCAGGGGCCTCTGACGTTCAGTATTTCCACGTGGTACTTGGTGTTAGCTGAGCTTCTAACTGCAATGAGCCCATTGCTGCTGGATTTTAAACCAAACATTTCAAAAGGGCAAAAATAACAGCGACTTCTTCTCATGTTGCTCTTTGTGTAGTACATTTTAACACTCCCTTGCTCCATATTTAAAGCCAGCACCTCCACCTGGAAGTTAAGGGGATCTTAATCAGGAACCCTAAATCTCTCAGAGCCTAAGAAGGTTCCTCACTCACTCTCATGGTGGATGCCTGTGCTTTGGGAACAGAAGGCACTGGACTCTGTTTATAAAAGTGACATTCTAGACGAGCACAAATTGTGAGATTAGAAACAATGGATTAGAGAATGCAAGATGTTTGTTACTGTCATAAGGATGATTAGACTGTGAGGGGAATGGGAGAGGTCACGGGAACAGCAAGAGAGAAGAGTCACAACGAGAGGCCTCGAATGTGTGGTTATCAGGAAGGCTGCTTCCACCCTGCTCTGGTTTCTGTTAACAAGACCCCAGCTTGGAGCCCATCTGAAGACTCTGAAATACAAATGCATTAAGGTACATTAGCTGCTGTGGCTATAAAGAACCTTAGAGTCATGACATTATCAGATCCACGGGACAAAGAACAGATTCTCAGAGTGGCCAGAGAAAGCAAACAATTAATTACAAGAATAGCCTGCCCACATGTTGTTCTTCCCAGACCTGAGCCCAACACAAAACCTTCAAAAGGCATAAATTAGATTTTAAGATGCTCCTAACCAAGGGAGATGCCGAAACTGACTTCCATTTGATGTAGAATTAAGTATTCTGCAAAGCACAGTCATACACTATTAGTGCATGGTGTGGAGAAAAAAGAAGTAGCTAACTTGGAAGCATAACGATGATCACAATCTCTGCGGCATTGCAGAAGATCCAGGAAAAGAAGTGGATGCTGGAGGATCTCTTGAGACAATGTACTCAGACTGGGGTGGGAAAGGGTAGAAAATGGGCAAAGAGTAAAGCAAATTTTGAGATGGCTGAAATTTTCTTTCTCCTCAAGTCACAGCTGTCAAATAGCCCATATGGAATCTTAGAATGGTTGTGATATTTAGGACAAGATTTTTTGCATCATTAGGTCAAATGTTAAGGAGTGCTAATATTCTGAGTATTCTCACAGTCATATGAGTCAATATTGACTACCTGCTTGTTCACACACCGGATTTCTGACCATCACAACGAAAAAGAACCAGACCCTGTCTTTCTGTGGATTTTTATTCAATCAAAGAAGCAATGATGGATATGTTTAAATGGTTGGAGAGTCTCCAAATGCCACTAATG
Organism: Hypocryptadius cinnamomeus; assembly: GCA_013400635.1. Taxonomy (NCBI): domain Eukaryota; kingdom Metazoa; phylum Chordata; class Aves; order Passeriformes; family Zosteropidae; genus Hypocryptadius; species Hypocryptadius cinnamomeus. The sequence goes on along the minus strand of VYZP01004008.1, from coordinate 37,422 downwards.
AAGAGCAAGAGCAGTTTTTTCCAGGTAGAAATTAAGACCTTTTTTTTTTCCTAGTGACTGTCAGTCCTTATTGCCACATGTTACTGAACTAGGGCCAAACATGCGAGCTGTTGAAAATGGTACCAGTCAGAAGGATGTCGTCATCTCTACTATAAAGTTTAGGTTGCAATTTTTAAATTCAGTGAATAGATGTAAATAAACATCCCCCTGTGAAGGAGGGGAAAGAAGCAGCTGGCTGGGTTACATTACATTTGAGATTAGAAATGGAAATTCAGTGAAAAGAAAGGAGAAATGATTAATTTACCTAGTCAGTTTTTGTATGCCAACAAAGAGAAAGACTGAGACTTGAGAATTTTAAAAATATATCAGACTTTTAACAGTCAATTTTTTATTCAAAAGCCATGTACAATATGTGACCTTATTTTGCTGCATATCTACTCTATTTTTATTAATGCTTATTTAAAATCTCAGTCTGTCATAGTTGTGGTTCTCCAGCAATCTGACAAACTGTGTAGCAATACTGCCTGCACTTCGTTTCTTTTCACAGCAGAACCACAGAAAAAAATGTTTATAATTGACTGTGCAGTGACACACAGTTGCCACGTCTTTGTTTTATTTTGCATGAGTTATCTGCACTATGTACTATTTCCTGTTATGTGTATGGCTGCATTCTCCTGTTTCCAGCTCAGATCTGCTCCAAAGGGGCAGAATCTGTTGATATTTGTGCCTACAGCCCAGAAAAAGTCTGTAGTTCAGCAAAGCACTTAAGGACAAAAATAACCTCTTTGTTCCTCAGAAAAGCAATTTATTTCAGTATGCAAGTAAGCATTATGCTGAAAGTGGATGGAATGATTATTACCTGGTGCTAAAATTGTGGTAAATTGCATTTCTTGCCTAGGCAATGGAGGAATTAAAGGATGACCCTGCAGATTCAGCTGTAGTGAAATTGTTGGTGAAAACTTAGAAAGGAAACAGAGTAGTTCTCTCAGATCTATTTTTCCTCTACTTTCCTCTGTTTTCCACAATAAAGTCTTTTTTGGTAGACCCAAAAAACTGAAAGAAAATGGGTCTGTAACCCAGAACACCTTTTTGTGCGTTCAAAGGCACAGACACACTTATGTTTCAGCTGTGTTTATAAACTGGCATTTTCCAGCATTAGTAGTAAACCAAGTGACTGTAAATGCATATTTTGCTTATTTAAACCAGTCCCTCATTACCCATCTATATTTAAAAATAGAATCCTTGTATTTAATGTCACATCCTGGTGAAAACGTGAACGCATTAGAACCATGCCTTTCAGTATTTTTAAAAGTTATTTCCATCATAGCTTCCTCCTCTTTTTGCTCTTACAGTCTTTTGGTCTTTGACAGAAAGGAGGGAAAACTTCCCTTTTCCATGACTTTCCATATGGTTCAGAGTAGATCCAGAGGAGAGCAAGTGGGATCTGACATTTTTATTGCTGTGAGTCATCACCAGAGGGTTTCTGAGAGGCAAAGGTTCCTGGAGGGATGTAAGTGAAGAGAGGAGGAAGGAGCATGATGGAACAGAGGAGTTACTCAGCCTGGAGAGAAGCAGGGCGTGCAAAAAAAGGGTTGTGTTCTGTAAAGAAAAATAAGCAAGGTTAGGAAAGGCATGAAAGACCAGAAGAGATGTCATTTACGTGTTTTGCTCTTGCAGATGAAGGAGTCAGCACTGAAGTGTGCAGAAAAGCAGAAGCAAGAATTTCCAGTGTTTATCATGTGGTTCAAGCCAAGAGGGGACTGTGAGCAATCTGAGGGGCAAGGAGCAATGTGAACCACCAATATGTCACAATATTAGCCAATAGCAGTGACACCACCTCAGAACAAGGAGTGTACTTTTTGGACATCTAACTATGCCAAAAAAAAAGCATTCTCCTAGGGCTCCTCACATTTCTGGATGGAAAGAACTGTTGGGGGTGCATCAAGGAATATCTACAAGACTTACCTTTCTTCAGTTGCCCCCTTAATGAAATATTTCAGTGGGATCCTGTCCATTGTTATACTGAATATTGTTACAGGACCTGGGGCCCCTGTGACAGGGTTCAGCAAAGCATTTCAGCCAGGGCACAGGAGGAATTTGTGTTTTCCAGCAAAGCATTTACACACACACACGTGCACACACACATGCATTCTGACATTTGCAGTGCAAGGGTTTATTGTTGATAACAGAGAGTAGGAGAAGAAGGGAGGGAAAAAACTCTCTGCACAATGCAAGCCAGAAAATGTATGGAATGAAAACTCAAATACACCCTAGAAACATGAGAGAAGATCAGATTAACCTAATCTTTTCTCTGCTTTTTTTTTTTTTAATTTACATTTTGGGACATAATTTATTCCTAAGGCTAAGGACACTGACTTAATAACTTGAGATAGAATACTACATTTAGAGTGATCTACAGATGGGCAGAAAATATTTTATATTACTTATTCCAACATAATAGTAATCTTAAATGTATCCTTTCACTGCTCTAATGATGTTGTTATTATTTTTATATTATGTTATTATTTTTATAGCAGGTGGTTAAAAAAATTAATATGCAAATTGGTCATTAAACTTGGATTTCAGTATTTTAAGTATGGCAGGATACAACAGTGTGTTTTTAATCCCTTGATGGATAAGAATATACCTAATATGTAGTAACATCCATAGTTTTCAGTAAACATATAATAACTGTGAAGCTATAATTCTTTTTTCTCTTTATCTCTTATTATTCACATGAAATTAAATGTTACTGGAGGTTACTATTCATGTACTGAAAGAAGATGGAATCAATACAATCTAGAACAGAATTCTACCATCTGAATATTTCCCAAACTTTTGCAAGGGAAGAAAATGAAGAAAAAGAAGAGGTCAGAAATGATTTAACTAGCTCTAGACCTAGCTTTACAATTGTTAGCTTAATTTTTTTAATTCCATCCTCCCTCAATGCACATTTCTCATTTTATTTTGATGAGCAGCTCAGACAACTATTCACAAAGTCCTGGTATTGCTGATAGAAAATCCACCCACAAGAAGAGGTAAACTTTATGCTCTAACATCTATTACTGGAGAGTGCAATGACCTCATCTAAGCCCACGTGGGTTACCTCGTAATTAGAGCAAGGCATTATTGTAAGGGTTAGCAGATCACAGCCCGATACCCCAGAGCTTAGGCTGTTTATTGGATCTTGCCCTGAGCCCTGAGGGAATCCACAGTGACTTCTCCCCTCAGCTGCAGACTTTGTGGAGTCTCTGTAGCCTGGGAGTTTGGTAAACCCAGGACTCCCAAGATCCTTGGAAAAGTCCATTTTGCTTTGGTTTTAAATCACTGATTATACAACAACACAAAATGTGATCAGTGCTGGAGCCTGTGGGGTCACCTCTCTGCCATACCTAAAAGGCTATTTTAAGACTGTAGAGGAGCAGGCTTTAAATAAAACCAATTATTTCAGGGGTAAAGAGAGCACACATCATGGAGCAGGAGCAAGAGTATTTCACTCGGAGCAAGGCCAGCTCTTTCCCACACAGCCATGCCAGTGCCAGTGACCTGGTCACCCCCGTCATGGCATCCCTGCTCGGCTCTGCTCATACCTTAGGTTTTAAGTTTTTCTGTTTTGCTTTGGTGTGCAGCTTTAGCTTTATATTAAGTGTGACTAGGATCTTTTCACAGTGGTGAAGATAAAACAATCTTATTCTAGCTGGAGACTCAAGGAAAATCTCTTCAAACATCAGGCCCAAATCATAATGCGAAAAGAGGAGGGCGGGCAAGCAAGCAAGGAGGATGAAACTTCATAATTTCAAGCTATTAATTGGAGAGTTAACTCCTATATCCAAATGGACTAAAACTTATAAAAATGTGAGATCTCATGACCAGGCCCTCTTTGCTTCCATCTTGGAGCCATCCAGGCAGAGCCATGACTATAGCTCTGGTACTGCCAGGGTGTGGCCTTTGGAGGCACTTCAGTAAATATCATTTTATTCCTCTTAACTCCATCTAGCCTCTGTTCCAGCTCCTAAAGGCATCACTGCCAAACCCCTCTGTCCTGACCTGTGACACCCTTGGCTCTTCCAGCCCTGGGGCTCCCCAAAGGCTCTCCAGGAGCTCCTCTCTGCCATGCCCTGAGCTCCCTGTGTTGCTCTGGCCCAGCTGCTGATCCCTGGGCACTCCTGGGCCCCTCCATCCTCTGTAAACGAGCCCCTGTCCTGACCTTCAGCCACCCTTCCCACTGGGATCCAGGATCACCGCTGAGCAGAGCCTGCCACTCATTCCAGACCTCTGCCTAGGGAGCTTGGGGGGATTTCTCCTCCTTTTCTTGCTGTATGTGGGGGAAGGTGGGGAGGGGGAAGGAAAGGGCTGTTTTTAAAGCTTAATAGAATCAATGAAGAATTTAAAGAACACATTTTATAACATGTTATGAAAACAAAGGCTTTGCCCTGGTTCACTGCAGCAAAATCACATGAAATGACAATTTTGTACTTGTGGGAACACAACATGGATTGAAATAGAAGGAAAGAGCACAGAGGAAAGGATTAGTCAGAAGCAATCAAAGATCCTGATAGGCAAAAGAAAAACAGAAATGTCTCTGTGTGCAGTTGGAGGTGCAGCCCTGCACAGTTCAGCCCTGCTCCCTCACAGCATTCCCTGCTGATTTCCCACATTCAGCATTTTTGCGCTCCATCTTTTTGTGTCCTTGCCCATGTGGGCCATAACCCACCAAATCTGATGTGCTGAGTCTCCCTGAGCTCAAGGAGATGGGTTCACGTATCTAGAATTTCTCAAGAATTACTTGTGTGACAAGACAGGCAAATTCAAGGATTCAAAATTTGAGGATTCAAACCATGAAGTGCTTGAGATAGAGATTTTTAATTTTTGTCTGTAGAGCTTCATTCAAAAAGGTGCAGCTGCAGTAATACTGCCTTGAATTGTATTAATGTGAGAGATGATGAAACTTAAATGCAAAATTTACTACTAATGAGTAACTTCTGTTTGTTTCTTTTAAGGCTTTTGTAAATCTTTGCCCTACAATCTTAAAATCTTAGTGTTCCCAGTCTGGATTTTTTTCCCTCTCTGATAAGTATCAGCATTTAAAATATTTATTTTGTGTTAATTTCTTACAGCTGTAGCATCCTCTTTCCTTCTGAAACAATGTGGGTTGAACACCCCCTCACCCTTCTCCCCCCTTCCGACCTGCTCCAGGCTTTTGGTTTCTTCACATCACCAGGAACATTTCTTTGCTGATAGTTGTTTTTTTAATCTTTAACTGTGTACATTTAGGAAGAGACATGCAAGCAGTAACTTTCTGTGAATTGTTTCAGATTCATTAAATGTTTGTACTTCCCAAATTTATGTCAAGACCACAAGTTGAAATTACCCTGATGAATTTGCTGACTGGTCTATTTGGTGACTTGCTGGAAACATCATCTCCTAGTTCAGATACAAGTTACCAATCATTAGAGACAAAAATGCTTATTCAGAAATTTCAAGGATTTTTAGGATAGCTCTGTAGTTCACATGATGCACTGTATGGAAAGTAATTTTAGACATGTATGGATCTTGCTGGGCTGAGCCAAAAAAGGAAAAGTATTTCATATCTGCAAAATTACTTTAAAAAATAAAATTTACATATTTTTCTAAGTCAAACTTTAAGTCAAAATGTTTGTGTTAGTTCTGAAAAAATTATTTTATAAAAAACTTTGTTTGGGTTTAATTTGTCCAAAAAGAAATTAATTCCACCTGATTTCAAGAACAACGTAAGTACAACCAAAACCCCATGTAATCTGAAATATCTAATCAGACATAGCTACAGGTGATTTTCTCTCTGCTTAGACTGTGATTCTATTTTTGGATTAGGTTCACTTTGAGTTCTAACTACAACATGGGAAAAAGAGCTGTTTGGCGTTTTTTGTTTTCCTTTTGGTTTTTTGTTGTTGTTTTTGTTGTTGTTTGTTTTTTGTTTTGTTTTGGTTGTGGGATTTTTTAAAATGTTTTTTATTTTAGCAAAATATGTCCACGAGCAGTTTCCATTGGGTTTTATAAGGAAAACAGAACGATTAAAAAATCTTCCCCATTAAATGTATTGAAGGTAGGGGAAAATGGACTCATTAAAAGAATTGGAATCCTTTATTTCATAAACTGTAAGATAGTTAGATGCAGAGAGAGGCATGACACACTAGATAATGGCTTATAAATGAATTCCATGAAAAAGGCCTAGTTAAAATAGGTGTTCACCACATCTTAAAGAGCATTTAGAAATGGCAAGACAGCAAGAGAGGAGATCTCAAACTAGCTAGGAGATACTGATGGTACATATTGTAAAACACAAACCTTGAGATTGCAAGGTTTAGATTTTCCTTTTCCAGCAGGACAAGGTGCCAAGGATGTGAGCTAGGGCAGGAGAACCCAGGAGGAGTTCCAGCACAGCCAGCTAAGATGCCTCCAGGAGTGGATGCTGTCCCTCCCAGCACACACCCAGCAGCTCCAGGAATATTTGACACTTTTCTGGGTCAGTGCCAGGGATCCTGGCCTTGGGTTGTACCAAATCCTTGCAGTGTGAGGTAAGAAATCACAGTTCCTCATTTCCCCTCCTCTGTCCTGTGCCATCAGGTTCTGCCTGACCCACACTTAGCAAACTAAAGGAAATGAATCAAGCTTAACCCTGCTCTTACACAGGTGGTTTTCATGAGAGTTTTGTTTTAGAAAACTCTTCCTCCATGCACCAATTTTCCTTTTCACAGTGATCCTATGAGCCTGACACTGTCTTGATTTCCACACCACCAGGTGAGATAGTCCTGCTCCACTCCTGCTGCAGGAATAGCAGCAAATCCACAGGTCCAAGCAGGGACCTTTGGAGAGGGGCAGCACCCAGTGGGAGCTGCAGGCTGTACTCCTACATCTCCAAAGACTACTTTATGCAGGTTTGGTGCATTCCGAAGATCCCAGAAACTTGGTGAATGCAGGGCCTCAATGTGAAAAATGCAATCATTTCACTGAAGGGGAAAACAATAAAGATGTGCTGCTATCACAGATGCACCTGAAGGAGAGATGTGGCTTGAAAGTTCATCACACCAACTAAAAAAGGGCTTCAATCCATCTGGCATTACCCTCCCAAAGTGCACAGTGAGAATGTAGGTGCAGAAAGGTGCAGGCTGGGTTTTAAACAACCTGCTGTTGTCTTTACTTGCCTCCCCCGAGTTTGCAGTGGCCCTAACACAAACCTCACTGAGCACAACCAACATGGGAGGATGGGGGAAGGGATGGGGAGAAGCAGTTGTGGCAGGGATTGTGTGACTAAAATGAGGTATTGAATTTCTGGGTTTCACAATGAAACACTCCAGGACAAATGAGGTGCTGAAGCAGGATTTATAATTCATTGAGTAATAGGATTTTGTACTGTTTAGCAGGATTAGGCATGTTAAAGAAAGACCTATTTATTTCAGCCTGACAATGGATGAGAAAAGTGTATACTGCTCTTCGTTGTTATTTTAAGCAATTTACAGGATTACTCAGTAGTGGAGGCCCTGTGCTGCCCTATCTGCAGCATGTCACAGTAATGGTGATATTTGGATAATTGCAGTTTTCTCCATACAGTTTCAGAATCCCAGCAGTTGAAGGATCAAAGGTGTGAAGGCTGGTGGAGGGGAGGAGGGAGGGAAAGGAGGGATGTCAGGGGAGAAACAGTAGAAACCAATTAAAACACTCCCTTATTAGGCCCATGACCTCAGTGACCTCAGCCTGCCAAGCCTTTGGGACAGCATGTTCTGTGACTTAATGGTTTTTTTCAGGGGTTTTATGCTAAAGTGCTGACTGTGCTTTCTCCAATGATGTCTGCCATTGACATGGGGACTGAAACCTCTCTTGCAAAGTAGTTGGAGAGGGAAATGGTTTTTCTCTAATACTCAGGATGAGATTTCCTGTTACAGACATTATTTTGTACCCTCCTGCTCCTTTCTTTAAAAAAAAAAAACAAACAAGAAAACAAACAAACATGATGTTCAGCTTTCTGACTTTTTCCTTTCTTAATATTTGACAGTTTCCATGCAATTGTTTATTTCTGTTGGCTAATGTGGAAATAAAACTATCTGTACATCCAAGCTAGGGTTTCAGAGTGAAAGGCACGTGCAGAGCAAGTGGGACTTTTCCCAGCAGTGTTTATTCTTAAGCAAATGTATGAAACAGCAACTTCTGTCAGGAAAAACTCTCAGGTCAGGGAAGAAAAGCTGAAAGCCAGATTATTCCTTGGGAATCTGAAATGCAGCTTAATTAAACCAGTATTACTCCTTCACAACAAAGTTTTTAATTGTGAACACTTTCTTTCTGAATTTAAAACATCTAAGGCAATTTTAAAAACTCAAATCCTTTCTCTCCAGAAACTCAGATGGTCAAACTCCGCTGCCAATTAAGTTAAAGAATTCCTGTGGAAATCTGCAGAGGTTGCATAATGCTCAGCTCTTTTAACCCCAAAAATAAGCCCCGGTGGCACGATCACTTTGCTCCCAAAACCCTTGAGCTCTGCTCTGAGCAACAGAATATCCATGTTTCTTCTGGAAACCCTATTATTGCTGAAGAAACTGGAAAACCAGGTGCCTAAACTGGGATGACTTTCTGCTGAACACTGAATTACAAATATAATAGGCAGAAAATGAAAATCTGCTTTTTATTCTTCCTAGTAGATGGAACATGAGGTTATTTAGAGCAGGAAAAAATGGGTAATGGAAAACAACAAGAACCTTTAAAATCTTTGTGACAGACTCATTTGCTGGACTGAGGTGTTTTTGCATTAAACCACTGGCATATATTCTACTTGCAGAATGGGGTGACAGCTGTGGTGGGCACCTACCTAACTTCCCTTCCTCCCTAAAGGAAAGGCAAAACCTATTAAAAATCCTTGCGAGAACAGAGGATTTTTTGTACATGTAACTATTTTAAGCAGAACCTCCGGAAGGTTGTTACATTCTCATGGTCTCCACAGAAAGAACTGAATTATCATCAAGTCAGGAGCTTTCTGGTCTTACGGCAGCAAGAACTTGCAAGTTTTGTTCTTCTTGCCATTTGAAAGGAGATATTAATATTTGACAATGCTAATCATCACGTGGCAGAATTAATTAGGAAACAATCTCTTGAAAATTGGCCATTAGTGCAGGCAGAGACAGAACAGAGGGGGGTCAATAATCTAACAAAATGGTCATTAGCAGCAGTTTAAATACTTTGATTTGACTGGATTCTTGCTAGGATCCAAACCAGCAGGTTACCCAGCAACGAATAATAAAAATGGGGTCATAAAAATATATTCATATAATCTGGCAACAAACACTAATCTGAAAGACAGGACTAATTATTTTGGACCACAGCACTGAGGACTGTCAGAATCATCTTTTCTGCTCAGAAAATGTTTCATTGAGATGTGAAATATTTTTCAAACCAGAATTATGCCTCAGAGATTTCCTGGGAGGTGAATGTGCCAGGTTTTAAAAGTAGTCTGTATGCTGGCCATGACACAGAGAAGCAGGTAAAGTATTGCAGATAAAAAGCAAATTTGGGTGCTCATGGATGTGCTTGTTTACAGGCATGAGATCAGAGCTCTGAAGTAGCTAATGGACATTTACCCATGTGACAAGACTAAATGGACAGTCCCATGGTATTCCATGACTTCCCAGTGTCACATGCCACAGGCAGCAAGGCATTGTGTAGGAATTGCTGAAAGTCCAGCCCCCAGAGCTCATGAAAAATGTGTGTATGACGTCTGTGATTCAAAACTCGGAATAAAATATGGAGGAATTGAAAATTAATCATAATAATGCAGCATTTTGTGATTTTTGAGGTTTCTGGCTTGCAGTTTTGGAATGTTTTGGAATGGCAATACTGGCTGAACTTTCGGCTGCACTGCTCATTAGATACAATAAGAAGTCTATAGGTAAACTGTGAGAGGCAGAAGACCTGCAATTATTAACTTATCTATTGTTTTTGTGCAGCAACTTCAAATTGCATTTGGAATCCAAACTGAAAAACAGACACACCAAGTCATATTTCTTTAAAATGTACATTTAAAATGTCACTTTAGAAGTCATAGTATGAGGTTACATTTTTAGACTTTACATTTTTAATCTATTTCAACATGTAAAAAACTATTAGTACCCTATGCTTGATGTTCTGAGAGGCATCCACCTGTCAAACAGTTTTATTCTGACTAATTCTGACCAGTGACTATAAGTGGTTAGTGAGAAGACAACCAAATCCATCAAAATAATGTTTAAAAATAACCCTAAACAATCATTCACTTTTGCCCCATTTGTGCTGTCAGTGGTTTATGCTCAAAAGCAGACTGAGAGGTCACATCTGAAATGTATTTTCTATCCAGTTGTTAGAAAGAGCAATGATCAACAACACAGATATGTTCCATCACCTATGAAATAATGTAAGAATTCTGTGAGATGTGCTTTAAGGAGGATCAAGGTGATTTTAAATCAAGGATCTCATCAGAAATGAGCTGATGTCTGCATGCTAGGCAGCTGCCCTGGGAATTTATCCATTCACAGTCTTTCCAGTCATTGTCTTTTTATATTATTATACCTGGAGCTATGTTTTAGCACACTGATTGTTTAACTTGCATTATATTACAATACTTTGGACTGTTACTTTAAATAAAGACATTATTTTAGTAGCACACAGCATGTGAATAATCTTGGCAGGATTTGGCCAGTTCTCCAAAGAAAAGATTCTACTATTCTTATGGAGTGAGGGATAAGATTTCTCAGTAGTACCCTGAAGTAATCCATGAACAATTCTTGAGCTCAGCGAAGCTCAGTACCAAACCCTTAATTTATAATGATAAAACAATAATGAAATAGGTGGCAAAAAACCTGAAGAATGACTGCAAGTGTTTCAATTAGTTCTGCTTAGGTATCATAACATTCATAATCCTCAGAGCCAACAGTTCCCAAGGATTAACTCTGATAGATACAACTTGCAGTACTTGTTCACAATATTTGCTAAAAATCTGGTGTTTCAGTTCTGCAAACTCAAAACACCTGTCTACACAGTCAAAGCAAATTCATTACAAACCAAAATTGACTGCAAGGCAACATGAGAGTAGAATGCTAGTTCAAATGCTTTAGATTTAAGAAGCAAACTAGGAAAGGCTTTTGAAAAGTACATCAAACGTATTAGAACAAAAACACAGTGTATTTTAAATGTGGATATTAGGAAGGCATTTGTTACTAAATAGTAACTAAAAATATAAGGTGTAGTATATTAACTTTCCACTGCTGTTACAAGTGATTTAAAGCCTGGCACTGTCCAAAGGATGTGTAAATTCTCTCTCCCACTACTGGAAAAGGAATGAGAATAACACCACGGCCATGGTAAAAGAGCAGAGTCACATGAGTGCAGTTAGCCATGACAACACAGGAACACGTCCCACAGGCTCCACAGCAGAACTGAGAGTTTCATCTTGTTCAAATACTGCCATGTCCACAAAACCCCAGTAGGAACAGGCTCAGTTCTTTGATGCCCCCAAAGCCTTAATTCTGTCAGACTCCAGGCTGGGCTGGTATCAGTTTGAAAGGCAAATAATGTCATGAGAGTGGGCAGCCCTGGGATTGCAACAATCTACTCAGGAGTCAATCCCCTCGCTGGGAAAGAGCTAAAATTTACTCTCCTCTATCATTTATGGCACTTGCCCTCTCTGGTTTTCCATCCTGTCTAACACAATGACACCTTGGTGTCCAGAAACACAAATGATAAGCAAAATTATCCCTGGTGAAATGCACATATTTATTATTTTTTTTTTTTCCCCCCACTGGTTACAGTGCAGAGTTTATGAGTTTATAAGAGAACACATCAGTCCCCATGCACAGCTGAAACAGCACGTATTCCAAAACCCAGTGACCTGTTTGTTCTTTCCACCCCTTGGAAACCTGCAGTAGGATATTTTCTCTAATAACAGATGACCCACAGCTTCAAGACGTCAAGTTTCTTTAAAATGTCAGCTGAGGTACTCAACATCATCAGTCATTTTTAAAAACGTTAGTCCTCCTCCCTGGGACACTGGCTGTAGTTGAGTCCACCCAGGAAGAAATCTGATTCCCTGTTTGAATTAAACACATTGTGTTTCTGCAGTAATGACACTGGATACTGGACTGACCTTCCTAAATGTAACAAATGCTTGTTCAGTTAGCAAAATGTAATGCTTTGACCTTCTTACCCCACAGGAATCGTGATTTGTTATTAGCCAACCAAGAGACATTTCTGTCGTTCAGCATTTAAAGAAAAAGATTTGAAGAAAAAATTGTGGTTTTTTTTGGGTTTTTTTTTTTGTGGAAAAAAGGCAGTTCAATTTCACCTACAACTTTGAGGAAAAATACTGTACAATTGCATTATGGCAGATGTAAGCAACCATTTAAAAGAATTCAACATTGAAATTTGTACCAAAATAAAGGCATTAAATCCAGGGAATAAAAAGAGCATGGTTAAAAAGGATAACTATATTTTCATTGTTTCTGATTTATTCCTAACTCTGACTGTATTCTCTTTTTTCCCAAAATGGAAAATCACTTGCATAATTCTGGCCTATATTTCCTGAGAATGAATATAAAGAGAGATTCATTATTACTACTTTTCACAATATAGTTAATCTGGCTGAGGATCTAATATTTTCCCTGAAATATTTATATGCATATGAGCCTTCACATAACTGTAACACCATAAAAATGCCTTGTACTGCTAAAGTGGAATTTCCCTGACATGTCTGTGAACATGCACATCTCCCTAAACCTACATGAGGGTTGTTTATACTCAATTACTCAATCAGCCAAGTTAAACCGCTGGACTGGATGAATTGGGACCATTGTTTCCTCCAGTTTCATGGTATCAAACAAAATAGTCACAAGAGTGAGAGAATTAATTCATGTGTAACTTCTCAGTGCCTGTTCTGAGCACTGCCCCTCCAGATTATTTTTACATGTGTAGCACTGCACTGAATAGACACCTCCCTAATACTGGGCTGCTTTTCATTTCAGACTTTAAGCACGAGTGTTGTTGGATTAAATTCAATTTATAGAGCTAAGGACATGAATGTTGCCAGGGCTGAAGTGCCAAGCTAACCAACAACATGTGACAGAAGTTAGCCCCACTGCAGCATGCAGATCTGGCAGTGAAGGGGATTTGGGAACCTGTGCAGAATGGAAATCTGAATTTTGTATTGCAAATATGGGAAAGCCCTGCTGAGGAAACAGCTATTGGGAATAGAAAGATATGGAATGAAATGCTCTATCGTTTTCTTTCTCCAACACTTCTAGACCCTTTTTCTCAGCTAACCGTTCAATAATAATTTTTAGAGCTATATTTATCAGAAATTACAATTATCATGTTTTATCCCTTTAATACTGTTTGCACACAGTAGCAGTAAACTACTATTTTAAATGCAGCAAAAAGCTTGAGGTTTGTTTGTTGTTGTTTGTTTGGCTTTTTTTTATTGGTTGGGGGCATTTTTTCTAATGATTTTCTGTGTTTAAATAAAGCAATTTTAGATGTGCAAACTCAATTTTTTGCCAGCTCTATTTCCTGTGTGCGTTTGGTTTGGAGTACAGAGGGAGAGCTGGGTTTTACTTTGGAAACGTGCAGGAGCAATTTAAACTCCCCTTGTAGCACCAGGAGCTGTTCCACAGCAGCATCTCCCAGTGCCCTGTTGGTGTGAATACAAGGATGGACACAACAAGGGATACAGTGGGTGTGTAATTCTGCTCTCCAAAACCAGCCACAGAATCTTCCTCACTTAGTTCCTAAGCCTAAAGGACGCATTTGTGCCAAAGAGCAAACTCAAACAGGACATCCACACCTGAGTACCACCTTCTTTAGACAAGGTTGGGCAAAACAGAAACTTTCTGCAGGCTGCTTTGCACTTTGAATAGCAGTGTCTGTGTCTCCACTATGTGTTTCACAGTCTGGGTGTCAGAGTTGAGCAGTTGGGTTTGCCCTGGCTGCCCTGGCCAAGAGAATGTGTTTTGTTTGCCCAGCCTCTGACACAGCACAGGGCTGGTTTGGAGCACTTGGCTGTGCTGCTCTGGAAATGTGACCAGGTTTCATGTCAGAGTGAACACAGGAAGACACTTTGTCACCTAAAGCCTTTTAAAACCCATTGGACACAAGTCTCCCTGCAGCCTCTTGGTGCTAAACCACCCCCTCTCTGGTGCTTAAACCTCCAAAACAAAGCCAGATGATCCATCTTCCAAACCTGTCTTGTTCCATGTGAGCAGGTTTTTCTGATAAGGTAAATTACAGAACAAAGGGAAAAGCACTGCTTCTGCCCTCCCTCCCCTCTTTAATTATCAGTGGTTGGAGACACAATTAATTTTGGAATTAAGACTGTCTGCTTTCATAAAAACATATCCTTCCTTGTCTGGCTACACTTGGGGTTTTTTTTTCCCAACCAATGTTAGCAATTATCTTCTGGGTCGCCTCTCAGCTGTCAATGGGCTGTCTGTGTGCCCCTCTGTTCCTGCAGTGTTTACAACAACTGGCTGTTTGTGACACAATGTGGCACAGCCAGGGAGAAAAAAAAAACAACCCCAAAATGCTTCAGCAGGGCTGCAGAGGCTGATATGATGGAGTAATTACAGATGTCATAGAACCTGATAGCATCTTTGGAACACAGGGCCTCCTAATGAGAATGATAACACTTGGAGCGATTGTTTCGAGTCTTGACCGTGGTATAATTATGTAAAACAAACCCCCAGCTCGGAGCTAAACCCCTGACTAAAAGGCATGGATTTCACAAGTTTCAAACAAGTCTTAGAAAATGCCAGCATGACCCACTCTGCATGATTCTAAGGGAAGGCATTCAGGAAGAAGATGATTCAGGAATGGTGATATGGACAAGGATAAAACTGCACCCATCAGAAAGGACAGGGATTTCCTGCTGATAAAATGTGCTCATCACTGTGGAGATGGGAGTTCTTCCCATAAAGTCTCTGCTCAGACTGGAAGAAACGACACCTAAGGCAGCTGGGGGTAGGATAATTTTGCCTCCATGTGGTCCCTGATCTCCCCCTGAGAGCACCCCAGGGCTGCCACTGCAGCCTAATCCTTGCAATAAGATCCAAAAATGAAGGCTGGGACTGGAATCATAAGTGTCCAAGTAAATTAGAGGTGTGCTGTACATTTCAACATGAGACAGGCTTACACCAGGATGGTGTCGATGAAAATACAATAAATAACCCAATACCTTTGAGATGGATTGGCCAGCCAATCCACTTCTCTCCTGTTTTAATCTCAGAAATGCCCCTGCTCTGGTCTAGTCCTGCCTCTCTGGATTGCAGTCTTAGGGACAATTTTTTCCCTTTGGATCTGGACAGAGGGAGAAACATTTTCAGAAGAAATACAAATAAAAAGCACAATTAGGCCAGGAGCTGAAGCAATGCAAATCTCAAAATGATAATTCCACTTCTCCCAGAAAATGAGCACTTGGCTGGCCTAGGAATCTCATAAATCTCTGGGCCAGGGATCCTCCTAGCCAGCACGTGCTGCTACCAGACTACAACATCAGAATATCATTCCTCAGTTTCACTTTCTGATATGGTGATTAAGTGTAGTCTCCTTGCCTGTAAAACAAAACTTCTAGATACACTGGCTCATTCAGTGTATCTCATGATTTTATGATCCTAGTTTGCTTCCTTTTTGTTTCCTCATATTTGAATTTCTAATGATGCAGTATTCTTAGCATTTTAAATTTCTGAGTTTCCCTTTCTTTCTTTTAAATCCCTATGTGCTTGTGAACAACCCAAAGGCAAGTTAAAAGCAGAAAGGAATTTGGTAATGTAAATGTAGCCCCTGTCCTCCTTCAGAAAGAGCAGATTATTTAGACTGTGGCCAACATCTTTCAAAATAATTTTATTTTTCCTTACAGCTACAGTTCTATTGTATTCTGCCAAAAGCCCCATTGCCACGGTAAAACAATGTATTTTTTATTGCTTACCTAGTGGAATGCATTTTTTGTGTTTTTCTTTCTCTTTTTTTTTTTTTACACTTTAGCGTCTTAACTACAAAGTGTAAGGCTTGATTAAACAAGACACCACTCAGTTTTTATAAGGGAGTTGGGCTACTCTGGTTAATGGAGTAGTTTACAGATATAACTGAAGGTTTTAGTATGACCATCCACCACAGTAATAAAACATTTTATTTTTAATAAAGTGATGAAAGTCAAAATCAAGCAGGAAGAAGGGCTCAATATGTTATACTTAGAAGGCCTAAGAAACATGTAAAATTAGGACATTTGCCTTCCATGAGCGATTGCACATAAAGGACATACAAAAAGGTGGAAGAATTTCATTTTTCCATCAGGAATTTTTAGGTCAAGGAATCCATTCAGAAGCTATCCAACAGGGGCATCTGAAACAGGTTGTTTCATCCAGTACCCTACTGAATGGTGTTCTCTGCTACTAAAACCTTCAGTTATACCTGGAAACTACTTCCATCAACCAGAGTAGCCCAACTCCCTCCTTCAAACTGAGTAGTAACTTTTTAAATCAAGCCTTACACTTTGTAGTTAAGACACTAAAGTGTAAAGTAAAAAAAAATAAATAAAAGCACAAAAAAATGCCGGCCAGCAGTGAAAATAAATGAATAAATAATAAAAGAAATTGTTTTACCTAAGGAAAACAGGCATGCTGAAAATGCAGCATTTTCTATTGAATCATACCTTAAAATAAGTGGAGGCTTATAAATGCCAAGCTGGAAGAGAATAATGCCTTGCTTTACAATCAGAGTTTAATTCACCCAAGGGAGAACAAAAAAATTGGGCACGTTCCTTCTGCAACTGATGATAAGCTCTCATTATTTCAGGCTGTCTTCCAGGCCCTAGCCTGAAGCAGAGCAAAACAATGAGGGAAAAAGTGTAACTTCATAAAAGTATCTGACCCTGTACCGGTAGTAACAAGAAATCACACCTAGCTGCTGGAGATGTTCCTTCTGGTGAGTCAAGTACAACACAACCACTCTTCCCATATGGTAAAATGATTTCTTCTCTGCAATTGCAGTTGTATACTGATGTAACTCACTGCTGTCACAGATTCTTGGCAGCAGGGTTGAAAAAATGTGATCAAGCTCAATGACAAGTACCTGTCAAACAAAGGACACGGGTTTGCCTGGCTAAGTGGGACGTAAATTCCCAGCCTACAAAAGAGGAAAATTCTCCTTCAGCATCAGGTCCCACACAGTGAGGAATTACCTGGGCAGAAGAGATTCTCTGTGACTGAAGGGAATACATACACAAACCAGACTTCTGGGATGTGCAGCACCAGGGTACAGATTTGGGATTTGCACAAGGAGATCAGCTCAGGGAGTGGAGGGCAAGGCCAGGGAAAGAGTCCTGCTTTAGCTCCAGGGGTGTAGGAAAGGATGCAAGAACTGCTCTTGTGCTTCCTCTGCAGCCTCTGAGCCCCCAGTAGACGGAGAACAAGGAGGGTTTACAAAACTCAGTGAGATGACACAATTATTTAAGGCTAGGAAGGAATTCAGGGCCAAGTGTGACTGCGGCAGAGGTGAAGGAAAATCTCACTGCAATCCTTGAAGCAGCAGCTTGGCCTGGCCAGGAGGATTAACACCCCTAGGCTCTGCAAATGCATCATTGGAACTTTGAGAATCAAAGTGTTCAGCACATTTTTTTTATCTCTTGGGCAAACTTTGTGAGCCAACAGCAGAGTTTTGAATAAATGAAGTTTACCTACACTGTTTTCTAGAAGACCAATACACAAGAGCTGCAGTAGTTCATCCTGGATTTTACCAAAAGAGCTTCAGTTCAGGTCAATCCTTTAATTAGCAACCTTTAGCATTCAGCCAAATAGGTGTGACTTAATAGGATCTGCAAGTTAAAATTAAAATCCTGCATGCTTGTCTGTTTCAGTTCTTATCCCACACTTCCTCCCTGGCCAGTTCCTACTGCTGTATCCTGGTCTCCTTCAACTTGTGGCAACCCCTCCTTAACAAAGACCCAAAGATGCCACAGTGGAACTCCTTGGAAATAGCTGAATATTCTTCTAAGCCTCCAAAGGACTTCAGTTCAGAGCCTTAGAGGAAGAAAAGAAACAGTGCATAAGCTCAGCAAACTCAGAGCCCTGGAGATGGGTGGAAGATGTGCTAGAGCATATTCCAGGATCCAGCAAAAAGAACTTTAGAGGAAGCCTAGGGCTGAAAGTCCAAATTCAAATACTTTTTTTGACACTTTTTATTCCCTTACTTGAAATAACAAAAGGGATTTTGATACCTAATCAACCAAGGGATTAGAAATAATAAACAACTGCTGTGTTTGTACGTTATTTTAACTGCATGGAAAGGAAACAATTTCTGTTATGTAGCATAGGCCAGCACTTCTAAAAAATTACTTATATGTGCTGTAACTACTGAGGACAACTCTGAAATACATTAGCAGCAATAATTTCAATCACAGATGAACTATGAATTTTTCCTTTGCTTTTTTATTTACATTCCTTTTCCTCTTTCAGGCTTTTTTCTTCCCTTCCCATTTTTTTTCCACCTCACATTTCTATTCAAACAAGTTGGACAAATGTTTTAAACAATAAAATGTGTAGCAAATTCAGTATCTGGCAGCTTGTCCTTTTGCACAATGAACATACACTGTGTTTTCTACTGCAACCTGAAGGCTTTGCATACTTGGGAATCACTGTGCTTTTGTAAACCAATAAAAAGAAATACACATGTATTTTACAAAGGATCCAGTTGCTCTCTGAAGAGCTTATGACCAAAATAGTTTCCTGTTTTATACTCTCCAGCAAATAAAACAGAGATCAGAGTTACAAACAGAAATTCTGAGCCTGGCATTTCCAAAAATTTGTTATCAAATAGCTCTTAAGTGGATATATAACATTTATTATTCCCTGTGACTGCTGTGCAAGGAGAGGTTCAACTAATTTTTGAGAAATTCTTATTTTAAGATGATTTAAGACTTCAGAAACCTGATAAGAAAACAAGAGGGGTAAGACAATAAGTTTCTACCCTTGATGACTTTCCTGCTTCAGAGGGGTGCTCCCCCTGTGACCTGCGTCAGACATTTATCTGCAAGAGAGAGGAGCAGAGAGAAACTCAGGGTGAGTATCAAAGCTGATGTCTCCTTTGTCCAGACATGCACAAGCTTAATCAACCCAACCCAGCAGTCTGCCCCTTCCCTGGCAGACCCCAGCCCTGTCCCTGCCTGTGGCAGGATGGAGGTGGATGGAGTGAGCAGGGAGAGCTGCCTGACTGAGCCCTGCCTTTGCCACTGTCCCAGCACCCTGCAGTGCACACAGAGCATCCATGAGCAGGATGGGTTTGAGTGCTGAGCTGTCCATCTCCACATTCCACATCAGTCCATCAGGATAAGCATTGTGGCAATGGAGGTTCTTGTGAAAATTTCCCAGTTCAGCTTACACACAGTGACCTAAGAGGATTTTTTAAAGCAGCACCTATTAGGCTTGCTCTATGAAAAGCAGAGACTGTTCCAGGCCAAGATTTTCCCCAGGGGCAGAAGCCAAACAAAAACCTGTAACTGAATCTCCAGCATCCACTCTCCCACCATGACAAACCCCAGCAATGTTGCAGTTTGAAATTCAGGAGGAAAAACAGTTAGCATAATAAATAGCTCTGGGCTCAACGTGTCCTTGCTGAGGGTAATATTGTGTTCTCCCCCAAATAAAAACATCCCAAGAGGATGAAATGCTAGGACAGTAATATTATGTTTTAAGAGGAGGAGAGACAGACCTGCCAGCTGTCTTAAACCAAAATCCAGGAAAAATCCCATTTCTTCCCCCTATCCCTATATAATTTAGTATTTCAAGGCCCAAACAAGGAATCAAATCTATGCACAGGATGCAAAGAAAGGCACTGAATAAAATGCATGACTGTGGAAAACTTTAAGTAGCTCACATAATCTAGAATCAAACTCACAACATCTAGTTTCAGATTTAGAAGTTTATGAAAATTCAAAGTATGGGAGAGATGACTAAAAAATTACAACAGTAAGAAAAATTCCAATTGTGTATCTGAAATGAAAACCCATTCCCTTATGAATTACTTTAATCTGCTACAGTTCTGTGATAAAAATTGTAATAAAATAGTGAATGAGAAAATTTCTTTTCAAGCAGATCTTTAATATGCTGTAAATAACTGGAAGTTTCCCTTTCATTTCATGGGCGAATATGTTTATGTGAGTGGCAATATTCTCAACCATAAAACATAAGGAGAGTCCTTAATTTGGGAAAAGCAGGATAAAGAAGGCTCCTGAAAATTCTAGACCATCACAAAAATCCAGACATAAAAGATATTGTTGACTGAAACATAAAGGGACTAAAGTTAAGGAATAACAGGGGGTGTCTTGACCCCAGTGTTTAAATAGGGCTCATACAGAAAGTGGCAGATGGACAATCCCATCCTAACAAAATGTTCCTTAAAATTCTTTCTAGTAAGATTTTTTCTTACTAAAAAATTGAAAGGACAGTGAGACAAAATTATCAGTATTTTTTAAAATGTCACTTTTTGAAGTGCTGGTGCTTTTTCTCATACTCAGAGAAATATGCTTGCCAAATGGTGCCATTTTTAATGAACTATTATCATCACCCATGACAGCTGAGTGATGCATATTCCAGCAGTCTGAAGAAAGCAGGAGGTCATAGCATTTCACCTAAAATATTTTGAATTCCACATGATGCTGTATGTAAATAGCAAATATAGCCACATATACACATAGCACAAAGTCTGCTAGGTTTCTCTTAAATCTTTTTGACACAAAGTAAATTTTGAAGAATCAAAATAAGGAGAAAAACTCACATAAAAAAATAGGAAAATCAAACTTTCCCAACTTCTTGTTTTAAGTGTCAGTTGAGACTTGAGTCCTACAATTAACAAATTTCTTTTTCTGCCTGATCCTGCCATTGGATAACAGTCCTGGGTTTAAGACACTGGAATCTGTTACCCATAAAATGACATTGATCCAATTCAGAATTGCCAGAACTGAATCAAATGGGAAAGCACAAACACACACAAAAAAGCAAGAGAGCTTCAAGTTTCCACTGATGTTTTCAATAATTAGATGATCAGAAAGCTTCATTTTGCAAAACAAACAAAATCATTTCTGTTTAAAGAACAACGCTGTCACCTTGCTAACAGCCTTTCAAGAAATTAATCATGTGAAAGGAAGGAGAGATTATTTTTTTTCTTGTCAAGGACTGGTGAGTCACCACTGCTGGGGCTTGCCAAGAAGCGATCACTACACTCATCCTTCTGCTTTCTTTAGGATTTATTTCCACGGGAACATCATTCATTTCACAGACCGACTGCCTTTTGCACCTGAGACACCTTTTTACCTTCTATTCCCTTTACTGGCTGGTAAGTCTTTTTGTAACAGGTTCAAAGGACAGTGTGGAAAAGGCAGACACCCTTCTCTGGATCCTCCCAAACCTCTCTCTGTGGAATCAAGGCACTTTTGCTCAGATCTGCATCACTCCACATCAGCCAGGATTTACGCCTAGCATGTCTGAAAGCTTTCTTGGGTATGAAAATCCTTCTTTAAAAAGAACAAACAAAAAAGCAGGGAGAAAGAAAGCTCACTGAGCAGTAGAAACTACCCAAGTAAAACAGGCTGAAGGCTGAGGTATGTGATTTAATTGGGGATGTATTTAGGCTAGCAGGAAATGCCACTGATAAGAAGCTAAGGACTAAATGGACAATGTCTTCTAAGGGATTTCAAATTCTTTGATGAGCCTATGAGGCAGAAGTCCCCTTACAGTCTGTGCTGCAAGTAGAGTTAATTATGGATTTATACATGTGGAGAAAAGGCTTGATAGTTATCTGTAATAAGCCTAAATTGGAGAGAGACAACCTGAGGTCAGAGAAGTTATTAGTCTGCCACAGAGAACTTGTAATGAGGCCAGAAAATGATGTGTGTGTAAGAAACCTCAAACCCACCTCCCCTCCTCCCCCATTTGAGGTAGCCCTGCCTTCATCATCCTTCACTTGCAGAAATCAAGGCTTTCCCTTTTCATAATATCTGTTAAATTTACTTCCCCTTTTCCATACAGCATCCAGATTTAACAATCACTCTGCTACCCATGCTGCCACACATTCTCAAGGAGTCAGCTGAAAAGGCAGCTGGTTTCTGGAACACAGGAATTTTTCAGGACATCATTGTGTTCTGAAAATAGGGATGGTCTCCCTTGTACAGGAAAAAAAAGGTTTTTGGAGGCCAACAGCAACTCCTGACCCAGGCGAGCAGCCAGGATTTACCTGGCTGAGTCTCTGCAGCTCTGCCAGAGGATGGAGGTCACAGTCTGAGAGAATTCCAGCTCTGATGTGAAAGTGCTAGAAAAGCTCTGGAGATGGTAGATTGAATGCCAGTTTTCTGTTGTGTTGTCAGAAACACAAGGTACAAGTGAACAAATTATTCACCTTGGGGCTCTCTAACTTAATTTTCTGTGTGCATGTTAAATCAAATTAAATTCTTGCCTTTCCAAAAAGTTACTTTACTGCATTTCCAAAGGTGCAGCTTGATCAGCTGACTTTGATTTCACCAGAGACCTACATTGTACAGAGTGCCTGCCAAGCCTGCACACACACATACACAAAAGTATTTAAGTGCCTGTTCTAAAAGGAGAAAAAAAATAAAATCCAGTCTTCCTGGCTTAAAATATTTGATACTCTCCACATTCTGAATGAGCAGTTTTCAAGGGAGAAATTTAAACAAAAATAGTGGTGACAGAGCAGGGCTCTCAGGCTGGGCTCAACACCATGCTCACAACCCAGGGAAGTGTGTGCAGGAACTATCCTGCTTCCCACCGCCACATACAGTGCTGGGTGCTCACACCACACTAAGATTTTGGTCATGGTCATGCAAAATTCAGAAGTGCCAAAGCTTAGGTGACCTCTGAACACTCAAAGCAATACTGGCAATGAATTCTTCCTCTTGCCCAAAATGAAGGAATTGAGGCAGCATTCCATGCTGGACTTGGGGTTGTTTATATTGGGATCTGGGCTCTCCCTGCGTGTCCAGCACTTGAGGGAACACCCAGCTGTGATCCCCATGGCTCACTTAGCCCTTTTTGTCTGCCCTGCATCTGCTCACAAGGGCTTTCATGATTGCCAACTGGTTTTGTTAGAAAGCACAGAGGAGTGGAGTATAAAACTTCCTTTTGCAGATTCCCACTAATTGCCTGCCAGAGTTTTCCTCTCCAGAGGGAAAAGTGGTGCTTCACTCCTTCCCTTTTAGTGAAGGCTATGATTTCAATTTAAGTTATGAGTGGGATAAAATCTATCTTTAAATAAGCAGGTGAGTAGAAATGTTTGAAGAGCCTGGGTTTATGGATCAAAAGCTTCAGAGCCAGGAGACTGCAGTAATATGTGCTTCCATTAGAAACATGTGTGCCGAATTTTAGGCAAAATACCTTTGTTTCCAATATCACTAGATACTAGAAATCAAGCATTCATTTTCAGGTCATTGAGTTAAATGAGCACACTTGCTGAAGACATCATTCCTAACATGAAAGAACATTTTTTGGTAACCTATAAGCCTAAGATTTCATTTTCTTGTGGCTAGCTGCTCATGTAATCTTTTCCCTTCAGAAAATATCTAGGTCTGTGTAAAGTCTTCATCTGAGACTCACATTTAATGTTGATTTCATCTGTGACTAAGAAATTCTACTAAGGCTTGTACAAATCTGTTTCTAAGTCTTGCAATTCTCATGAGTGATAGCATTTTAAATGCAGTCAATTAAAGACCTTTCACCATTCTTGTGAAAGATGTGGTCAAAATGAGCAACAAAAATCAATTACCTACTTCAGCCTTTGATTCAGAAAAAATCAATGCTAAACTGCAGGTGTGTTCTGCTGCATTTTGGACTGTGACTTTTGGGGGTTTTTTGGATGGAAGAGATGCCAGTTGGATTACAAAGCACTTAACACATTTGCAAAGATGTCTGAATTTTTTAGTGCCAGGAACCAACATTGGATTTTTACCAAGCTTAGCCTAAGTATATACATTGCTGCTCCTGATTTTTTTACTGGATCTGTAGTTCAAAACTCATCTCAGTAATTCCAGTGCCAGGATGCCCTTCTAATTCTCAATTGCAGTAATGGAGCAAGCACAACTCAAAAAAAGGGTATTTCAACAAAAAACATCTGTGCCAAGTAATGACCAGGCTTAGCTTTATTTAGTTTGTGGTACCTGATAAGGGACAGCCAATGCCACAGTAGTGATGTTACATGAGGCAACTCTCTCCCTAAATTCTTTTGGTGCAATGATTTGCTTTCCTTCAATTTACCAATGGCTCCATAAGAAAAGAGGAAAGAAAAGCAACAAGAAGTGTATTACAGCTGTGTGAGAATGGAAAACCTTCATTTCCATCATTGTGTTCTGGAAAAGTTATGTATAGCCAACCACCAGGTTTGTGGTAAATGCCCAATAACACTGATAGCAAGAGAGAGTCATTATTGCTATCCTGAACCAGAAAAGCCAAAAACCAGCACAGCCCAAAATGAGAATGGAATAAAAATTACAGATTAATTACAGAGCTTATCTACCTCTGTGCTTCATACACAGCTCCCTCATTTAATTCAGAAAAAAGTCAAAGTACAACTGGTGAATCAAGTCTCTGACCTCACTTAAATCTTTGAGCTAATCTTGTGATTATGGCATTTCCTCCTGGCTGTTCTAATTTGTGAGTTATGATATCATGATCTTCCTCTTATAAGCTGCTCTTTCAAAACACATATTTGAATTAACAATAATATATAAAGAATATTTATGTGTCTCCCAAAACAAAGACAAATCAGGAGAATATTCTATGGGAATATTCAATTTGGTCACTTGTTTTGATGTTGCCAGCATCTCCCCAGGACATGAATAATTTACAGTGGGACACTCAGAAAGACTTGGATCACTTTCACTATTTCTGCAGAATAATGCTTGAAGCCTTTTAGATATCGAAAATTATCATTATTATGTCCTGTCTTCCTCCAAAGTAATTGATCTTCAGACTGTAACAAAGTGATCCCAATTGCTTAATTAGTCTCAGATTTTAGGAGAAAGAGCTTGATCAGTATTTATGCACTTTAATAGGCACTTTTAAGATCACCTCCAACGTGGTGTGATTTGCCAGCTGCTGCATTACAAATGCCACACATCAGCCTTATCAGATAGAGTCAACATTTGATTTTAAAATCCTCTTCTAAATATGCACTTTAATGAAACTATCTGACCTGTTTATTTATTCCTTATCACTGATCCAGAATTAAAGAATTCAGAATTCAAAATGTGGAGGTCAAAAGACCATATTTTCCTTCCTACAGAAATTCAAGCAGAATTTTTTTTTTCTAGCCACACAACATGGACACAAGAACATCTCAAACAGAGCACCTTTATACAAACAGTTTTGGCCAACGACTTTGGGTCATTAAGAGCTAGCCAATGTTAATTTCCAAACTACAGAGAAATGTTATGTATTTAAGAAGCTTAAATGCTTATTAGCTTGGTCTTTGACAATTTAGCAATAATTTGGTCAATTACTGCATAGGGTTTAATTGCCTTTAATGACACCCTGCTCTTAATGAAAAATCATTTAATTTATTTGAACAGCAAATTCAGTTTTTCCTGATGAGGGTTACAATTCAGTACCATTCTTCTCCATTTTTTTTTCTCTTTATCAAAAACAGTTCAGCTATACAACTCCCAAAGCATCTACTTTTCACAGAGTGCAGATTTCCTAGGGAATGGAATGTGAAGTATTTGGAGGCTTCTTGCACACTGAAGTATGATAAGAATTTCTGGTCTCATTGCTGGAAAGCAGTGAGTGCCCAAACAAAAAAAAAATAGTATTTTATAAAATAAATGTTACTTCCAGGGGCCTGTTCTGCTGTTATCAACAAGGATGCACTTTTTTTGATAAAGTGTGGTTCCAGCACTACAACAGAGCAAGTCCCCTAGGTTAGAACTATGAAGTCATAGATTCACAGGATGGTTTGGGTTGGAAGGGACCTCAAAGATCATCCAGTTCCACCTCTTGCCATGGGCCGGGACACCTCCCACTACCCCAGGTTGCTCTGAGCCCCATCCAGCCCTGAGCCCTGGTTGGATTAGGCAACCCTACACCTGTCCCACAGCCCCAAAACAGCCTCACTGAACTGCACCTTACAGCATCACCCTGCAGGCTGCAGCAGCAGAGCCCTCTGGAGCAGATTTCCCTATCCCACCTCTCAGACTGGTCGAGTTGCTTGGCTGGGCCTTGCACAGTTAATTCTGAGTATTTCTTGGGATGGAGATTACACACCTCACACACCTTCAGACGCCTCTCCCAGCCTTGCATCGCCCTCATGGGAAGTATTTTCCCTTCCAAATGTTTGCAAATCCTTTTGGCTGCAAGTTGTGTCTGCTGTGCACCTCCAAGAAGTGTTTGGCCCTCCACACACTGTGAATTCTCTCAGTGTTCTGAACAACTGCTGGTCGGCAGCAAAGTGACCCCTACATATCCAACGCTGTTCAAGTTACTACCAAGACAATCACCACACAAGTGAGTTATAAAATGGGACATTCAGTGATATTTGCACTCTGGTCATGAACCCAGATGCTGTAAACCATGAGCAACCTGATATCACTGGATACAGGCACTACCCAGACTGAAAGCTCATTCCCCTTAAATCAAGTTTTTCAAAAGACTATTTCTAGTGCAACAATTCTGTGAAATTAGCTCAGTAAAAAAGTTAGTCTGCTTAAATATAACTTTGTTTGACACATGAGCACACTGAGGTCATACCCAGATCTCCATAAACATCTGAGAGTTTGGGGGGTATGAACAGTAAGATACAGGAGTTTCCACAATAATTGAATACTGACAAAACCATTTATTATGAACATCAGCTGTAGAGACAGACACAGGAACGTGGCTTTTGCACTCTTCAAAAAAGGACCTGCCACTGCACCAGCATGAATATAAAACTAAAGCTTCAGAGTAAGGGATGCCAGACTCACTGTCAGCTTCACTTTAGTGGATCTTCAGTCCCATCAATGTTTCCTTTTTTCAGGATATATGTCTTCAGATAGATGTCCTTTAGCTTTCTCACTTAACAGATGTATTTCTATCATTCCAGCCAAGTCTTGTTTTGTGTATGCAGTAATGAGAGGTCACGAGTGCACTATAAAACAGATCCCTCAGGTCAGGAGGCCTTGAACAAAGGCAAATATTGCTAAAGGCAACATCCCCTTAACTGCTGAGTGAGGGGAACTAGAAAAACACCACATTGTCCTCATCAGAATATTTTTGCCTCCAACAGCTGGAACTTTTCAATGGAACTATTACTGGAAGAGAGTGGCACAGTAATGTTTTTATCAGTTTACATGGACAGCTACTCATACTCAAAGCCAGGATCAGGCTGCTGTAGGTGTGTTGGCAAGAGATTAGTAGGAGCAGCTGGAATTTGAGAAACACACTCCTGTGGCCAGCTGTTTGAGTCAGACATTTTGGGTTTTTTAGCTGGTCTATGACACATTTGCTTTTTTTTGTTTAAGTGAATGATGACTTCTGTTACAATATTTTAATACCCCCAAATTATAATAAGGTCTGACAGTTAATTTAATTAAGCAGTGACTGGCTTTGATGAATGGCTAAAGCAGTTCATCTTCAGGAATGCTTTATCACCCTAGAAACAGAAAAGAATATTGTCTTTTTTTATGATTCTATCCAATAAATTCTCTGGGGAATTAAATGTTCTTGCTGTCTCCTATAGCATATACAATTTTCTTAGGAATTTAGCTTTATATTTAGTTCCAATCATCAGGTGTTTTCCAGGGAATTATGAATCAGGCATGCAAGCAGCAGTAACAAAAATCATTACTGACCAGCAGCAAGGACTCTTCCTATGCCAAGACTGCAGTATGTAACTGTGGTGAAGGTACTGCACTAATTTACTGCTTTGTGCCATAGATGAAATTTGGCACTCTTTTGCAAAAAGACCCTTGATGATCTAGTGAAGGCTGCTCAAAATTTTTGTCTCACCCTAGTCAGAGATCACACATCAAAATCAAATACATGATAGGCAGGAAAAAGGCCGGCAGCTTGGAGGTTATGTTCCCAGATTGCCACTAGGATGGATGTGCAATGTGATTTCCACATGAGCTTTTCCCCCTAGAAACATGACACTGGACTCAGTGAGAACCCTCAGTGAGATCAGAGAGAAGGAAAACAGTACCTGACTCTACTTGCTTTATTCAGCAGTGCTGAATGCAGTTTGCTGGATGTGGCAGGAATTTTAGCAGGACAGTCCTGAGCACCCTTCCAAAAGACAGGTCTGAACTACTGGCCCTTGAGGAATCTCAGCATCCAAAAAAAGTTAAAGGAGGAGCCAAAATACCATGATACAGCAATCATATTCAAGACTGAATTACAAAATATAAACTTCAGACTGCATTCATATCACCTTGTGGAGGTGATTAATTTAAGTATCACAGCAACCAAGATTTAGGCACTCAGCCCTAGCAGGACATTTCAAAGAAATGCTCAAAACAGCCTGGAGTCATTTCCTCACCTCTGGCAGACATTACCCAGTTATTTGCCACCCGGGCTGAGCTCCCTTACTTAATAATGAAGAGGGTATTTTTGAACAGCTTACTCTGCTTTCCTGCAAAACAAACACCTTCTTCAAACACCAGCTGATCCTCACAACTCCTTAAAATTACATAAAGCCATTTGATGATGGTAGGAGAGCTGCTGCCAGTGTTTCAGGAAGTCCTGGGGATGACCAGCATTGGTATTTGTGCCAGTTTTACCAGTGTGGCTGGGAATGCCACGTGAGAGCTTTGCTCCCCTCTCAGGTCCCATAGTCCAGGGCACAAGTTGGTGCTGAGATGTTTGTGAAAGCAACCACAATTTACACCTCAGAGCCACTGCAGAAACATGATCCAGCAGTGCCTGAGCCCTGCAGGGCAAGACACCTGGTTTTGTCAAGTAACATCCATCCATCTTGGGGGGGAAGGTTTTACAAAGGAAAGGCACAAAATCATGTCCAGCACACACACAGGAGTAAAATTCTTACAGATTTGTCATGTCTTGAATACTGACATATCACCTAAGCACCAAGTGGGTGAAGTTTCCTCCACTGTCTCTTTGGAGCCACTGAAACATGACCTGTGGGAGGTGAATTTGATCCAACTGGCCCAAGTCCAGCTGTTACAGCAGCAGCTTCATCCACTGCCACTGCAGACATCAAAATCACCTCTTTATTTTACTGCAGGTGCACAGAGATTTGTTTGTGCCTACCCCTGTTTGGAAAAAGATAGGACCCTCAGCATGAAAGGCACGAACAACCAGCCAAAAAAAAAAAAACAACCCAAACAAACATAAAAACAACACCCCCCCAAATCTGTTCTTTTATTTTTTAAAAGCCTTTAACTATAAACAAACACCAGTAAGTTTGTTGTGTTTCTGTGATCCTGAGAAGCAATGTCTATGTTCCACAGTGTTTTCCCAAGCATCTGTATTGTAAAGATGTTTCCTTTGGATATACACAGATCAGAAGGGCTGCTCCAGCATTCCCATGGGAATGTTTAAACTTGTGAAACAAATGTTTTCACTGGTCATGCTAAATTGCAGTTTAACTCTTTTTTTTTTTTTTTTTAACCAAGTGCAATTTCCAACCCACATTATTATTGCTGCTTTGTCAAAAATATGTGATTTCAAGAGAATTGCTCCTAAGGGTTTGCAGTTAATGGCTGAGGGACATACAGCAGCATTGTTATTTGTTCACAGATGGATAACTCGAAATGCTAGCAGTAGTTCAATGTTTAAACAAACAACTTCTAGAAGTAATTGACTGTTCAATAGCTTTTACTTCTGGATAGTAGCAACTCTCTCATTTCCAGTTTTTCTGCCTATCTTCATAGGCCCTGCTGGTACTGGATTTGTTCTTCCCCTTAGAGGTCCTGAGTCACTTGTATCCATTATCATAAGTCAGACTAATAATTTTTTATGGCTTTGCTGGCAACCCATATTATCATATTCAAGTATTATCACCACTTGTAAATACCAGCTCTTATTCATGTTTTACTTAGAAGAAAAACCAGTAACTTTCTTGAAAAGACAACCCAATTTTTAGCCCTGTGCCATAAGAAAATTAAAGTGATTGTAATGTCTGCATAATTTTAAATCTTTGTTGGCCTTCCATCTTAGTAAATCTGACATGGACTTTTATAACCACTGTGACAGAGCAGCAATGATCACAATTATGCTTTGTTGTAATAAACCTACTGAAAATAGAAGCAGCAAAGATGAAAAAAGGGAGCCCTCATCAGTGGTGCCCCACAAACAGGAAAGACTGCAATATAAACTTCTATTTTATTAGACACCAGAGAATGGAAGTACACAAGAGGCTCTACAATATCCCAGCTGTGGGAAAAGCTTCAATTGGAACTTAGATTTTACTGGACATCAGAGAGTCCAGCCATAAAACTGAAATCCATAGGAAACCAAGCTTCACTGGTTGCACTCCCCACAGACAATATGTTGGGAAATAGGTGTTTATCAGAGATTTGATCCCATGTTCATGCCCTCTGCTGTGTACATGCAAATGCCAGTAAATGCAGCCAGCACACATGCAGCCTGCAGGAGATCCTGTCTGTCTGCAAGAACAAAGCTCTGCAAATCAGGAAACTTTGGCACACTTCCTGACTCTTTCACCAGGCTCCAATGTGTGATCTCAGGAAAAAATCAAAACATTCCCATGGGTCAGACTTCCTCTAGCCATATATATTTATGTTTATACAGCACTTGTGATTCCCAGCTAGAAGGTGGTCTGTGAAAGCGAGGAAGTTCGGAAGTGCTGCTAATGTTGCTCATTTTCCTACACACCACACCTGACTCTGTGCTAAAGGGTTAATTGTTATTTCTACACTGACTTAACTTCTCCAGCTGTAGAAGACCTCTCTCAAATAAAAACCAAAACAATAATTTCTGAACCACTCTCTCCAACCCCAGTGAGAAGAGCCACCCAATTAAAATGCAATGCAATTTTGCAGACTATGAAATCATAACAACATATGAAAAGTCACATAGACATCTTTTACTATAAAGGCAAAAAATTGTACAAGAGCCATATTTTTGAAAATAACTCAGTTTGGGGAAAAAAAAAAAAAAAAGGGGTTTTCAATTTTTTTTTTCTTCTTCTGAGGCAGCTGTCCAAAAGGAACAAATTCTACATCTCAAGAATCATTTAAAGCAATGGAAATTCATGCCACCTCTAAGCTCAAAACCAGCAGGTCCTGGACACCTTAAAACACCTCTTTGTGCTAAAGACTCTTTTCCTGAAGGCCAATTTTGAAATCAAACTGCTCACTTTTTTCCAGGGAGCCAACATAAAGAAGGCAGAGGGGACATTGGATCCCAGCCCCCAGCACAGGCAGGCTACAGAGCACAGTGGTGGAGCAGGGCTGCAAGCCCAGCTAAGGAAGAAGTGATGCCTTGGAGTGGGTACCTAGAACAGGGGCTAGAGAGATTAAAGAGAATAAAGTGGGTATTTATTAAAGGCCTCCAATAGGTACACCTGGGGCAGCCAAAAGCCTCGCAGAGGCTACACCCCAGATGGACGATGGTCAGGAGTTTTTCAGAAGATATAAGTTTGGTCTGTTTGCATATCAGGGGTTAATTCTCCAATTACAGCTTCAGGTAATGAAGTCATGTATCCCCAGTTTGCTCACTTTTGTTTCCACTTTTTGGGACTGAGGCAGAGGGTGTTCTTGGTTCTCAGGCCTGGAAGGATTGTTTTGCCTGACCAAAATGTGAAGAGAGCTTACTAACACTCCATATAGAGTTCGGAGTTATACACTAATGCAGTACAGAATCTGAAAATAACAAAGCTAAAACTTAAGGCCTCAGAAGAACAACAAGGGACCACAGTGTGTGCTGCCTGTGAGAGGTCATCCCAGGATACGTGGGGAAGCCTGTGCAGACTGCTCTGCAGGGAGAGGCATCTCTGCAGCTCTGACACACGGTTTTCCATGGAAAGGGTGTGGCCAAGGATAACACCACGTTTCTTAGGTTAGCTCACTGCCTCTCAGCAGAGCCCTTTCAGAGAGTGGGAAGAGGCAGGAAGAGAAAAGCAGCCGACTTGTTCCTCTTTCTCTTCCTCTGTCCCTTCCAATCCCCCCATTCCACTATCACCATAACACCAATTTACAAGCTGCAGCAAACAAGAAGGCAGGAAATAGGCTCAGAGGCATGTCCACTCCATCTGTCTCTTCTCCAGGCACCGTGGATGGAAGCTCATAATTAACAGGAAGTGTTTCAGTGTTATGACTAGGCCAGAAAAAGCAAGGGTTTACCTAAAGTAACACTGGGAAAGCCACTATTAATACAGCACATAGTCCTTTAATGAGGTAATCTCTGGCCAGCAGAGCCCTGCTCTGTGTGCCCCCAGACTGACGTCTGACCTCAGCAGCCACCAGAGGGGAAAACAAAGAGTCCATGACAACATGGCCAGTAACACAACAACCCCACTGCTTGTGCTGGGCCTTTATTGACACAGGCTAGGCCACAGCTGACTTCCACCCCAGGGGCTACAACAACACAGCAGGCCCAGCCCAGACACGGCCTGAATGGGTGTTATCACAGAGCCCTGGCACTGAAGAATGGCTCTAACAGGCCATCAGGATGATCCCTTCTGGCAGTGGTAAGGTATCTGCCCAGCTCCAGGCTGATGTTATGACTGGGCATTGTTGGCCCTTTGGGAATTGCCCACCGTTACCGTGTGAACAAAGCCACGGGTGGGTCTTGCCATGGCACTGGGAAAGCGGCCCGCCCAGGGATGGCCCTTTGTATAAAACTGAGAATTGATGTGTTGAAACGTCCCCAAAGCCCTTCATTATATTTTACTGCGTGGGGCCAGTGGATAATCAGAGGAGAATGCCAACAAAACCCAAGGAGTCTGCTGAGGCAGCAAGTGCTAATGCAATTTTTTACCACAACATATAAATAACCCCCCAAGTTTCTCTTCTAAGCATATGTGGTAAAAGGAGCATGCAAAGCTTTTATCACGCAACTCTTGTGTTGCTTTAGACTAGTTAATCAAATAAAAGCTTCCAGAGCTCTGACTTATGAAAATCTACACCCTACATTTGCTTTGGCAGTTGGACACCGATATTATGTTACTAAAGCAATGGAGCTTTAATACAAAAATGAGCGAACTGAGGGAATTGTGCTAAGAGAGGAAAGATGAGGGGAACAAGATGGAGTTAAATTCCCAGAACATGATTAGACAGATCCACTGTTCTGCCCTTCTCTTCAGGAAGGTCTCCAGATCTCTGTATCAGTATGAGAACATCTGTGTGTAAATAAACACAGCACAGAAGTGCTTACAAATTAACATTTCATCTCCACCTCATCCAGCTATGTCTGCCTTTACTAAAAATTGCTGCCTGTGGGCTGAAGGAAACCCCTCAGATGAGTCCCTACATCACAGCTATGCTCTCCATGCTGTGCCTGAATTTCAACATCCATTGTCAATATTCAAACTTCCCGTCTTCATTGAGAAGTATGGATATTTCAAACACACATCAATATAATTTTATTGCATTAATGTCAAATAAAGCTTATCCATTTATTTTCGATCACAATTTTAAGGTGATTTTGGATACCAGGAAAACCTGAAAAAAATTTAAATTTTTCATGGAGAGTTTCTGGAGGCCAAGGGAATTTTTACTTGTATTTCTCTTGCTATCAACATTCATGTATTTCTATAATTTATAAACAAAAGCATCTAATTTCAATCTATTGAACTGACACAAAACACTTCAGCTGAGTTAATCTCAACATTAAAATGCATTTCCCATAGAGAAAGAGAAGAGAAAAGAAGTTCCAGTTAAGACCTCATTTATGTTAGGCTTTCTGTATCTCCCATAATAAATTCCAGTTGTGCAACTCCATGATGAGTTGCACAAGACTAACCATGTTATGTTACAACCAAGACTGGTTAAAGGAAAACTGTTATTTTATGTCAGAATTAGCCCTCTGGTCAGCTCAGGCTTCAGGAAATAAAAGCAGCTTGGATTTCAGGCCTTGGGGGGAAATGTAGTGCTTGGAAAAAGCAGGTATATTAAGTTGTTTTAAAGCTCAATGTTTGCAACGTAGTCAACTAAATTCTAATGGGCACCAAACTGACCTGAAACAATATACTGCAATTTGGATTTCCTGCTGTGTTTTGGCAATATTTCAGGGTCTTACATGGAAAAAGTAGATTTTGTAGACACTGGATTTTCCACCAGACAATGGTTCTCCTACAGGTTCTGTCAGTAATTGAAATTATTCAATATTTCAGTGTGTACAAGACCCTTGTCCCCCCTCACTCCTCCTGCCGCTGCTACACACACAAAAAAGAACCAAGCCAGCAAATGGGAAGGCTAAAAGAAATTTAAATTACACCAGACACCACTTGGCTTCCTTGAATATCTAAGTTCTATTTTCAGGGCCCCTGCAATAATAATTTCTTCCTCCAGTTAACTCGTTAATGAGCAGACACAGACAATCCCTCATCACATCAGGCTGGGGCTCCAAGGAAATTCACCAGCCATTCATCCAGAATCTATTCTTCTTCTGGAAAAGCCTCCCTCTTTTCTGGACATCTCACAAAGGATATCCCAGGTTAGCTTGAAAAGTGGGAATGCCACTGGCCATGAAGGAACATGACTGATGAGCTGTCAGTTTATTATTAACCTTTGCTTGATGGGAGTTGAGAGAATCTGGCCTTGGTCAGCTCACAAAGTGGGAACTAAACTCAGTCCAGCTCATTCCTATGTGTCATACCCCACAGAAACCAGTAATTTGACAGCACACACTTCTATTAATTCCTTTACCTTTTTTTATTTTCATGGGGCATCAGAAGCCCAGCTTCCCAAACAGTAAGAGAGCCTTGAAAAGCTGAGGCAAATGCAAATGTCACTGAAAGGTTCAGTTCCTGCATCCACTGAAGACAGGAAATCTGTATTAGTAAATAACCTGCTCCTAGATCACAGTCTGCAGCAGTGGATTTAACTCTTCACAAATAACTCAGGTTACAGGTGGAAGTGTTGGAGCAGTCTGACCCATAGGAGTTAAAGTAGAAAAAAATAAAATTATACTTCCCTTTCCCTTTGTCTCCCCTCTGTCCACTTCCACACAGAGGTTTAAAGCAACTCTTGGCGAGAAACAGCAGAGAAAAAGGAGATTCACCTTTCACATCACCAAAAAACCTATCAATAGCAAAAATTTAAAAATGACAAAAGTCAAAACAGCAGCACCTCTCATGTAGACTGTTCAAAGCACCAATCAGCATCCCCTTAAGTCAAATCCTTAAGCTTTACTCAGATGTCCCTTACACTGCAGGTGACTCCTTCCAACACAGTAACTCACAAGGGGCTGGAAGCCAATGTTTCAGCTTGGTGGCAAACAGAGCATAACAACAAACAGCTAAAATCCAGTTCAATCCTTCAAGAAATTCTTCGCCTCCTCAAAAGTGAGGTCCATGCTTTATCTCAAATTAACTTTAACCATTCTTCTAACCTTCTTTTTCTTCAATTCCCTCACTAGACTTCATATCCAGCTTGCCTAACAGAAGGAAGAAACATCCTAAGCCAAAGCAATAATATGAAAATATTATGGTTGAGTAGCTCAGTTTCCAAGTGACATAAATTGGCAGTAGCTGTTGGGATTGTTGGAAAATGTAATAAAAAAAAATAAAATTGTGCCAAAAAATCCCTATGCATGGAATCATATAACACTGTCCCACTGATACTAGTACACAGAAACCAGAAAAAACAGAGAAAACAAGCAAATTCTGCCCAAGGGTTCTAAAAATATCATTGATTTGAAGTGTTTTCGTTACTGAGTGCCCAGCAGGATACTCCCAAAACATGCTCTGGAAATCTGCATAGTCTTAAAGGTTGTAAATCTTCACAAGGGTGCATTACAAGACAGGTTTATGCTTCTGAAAGAACTTAATTTTAAGCACAGCCTTGCCTAATTAATATTAATTAATATTCAGAAATGTGGCAGAAAGTAGAAGTTGTTTATTTTTTGGAAGTGCAGGGTGGCTATGCTAGAAACACACACACACACAAAGGATAAAGAGCAGAGTGTTGAGATCCTTCTGTCAACACTTTCCCCTCATGGTGACTTCCCCACCAAACATCTGACAGGCTTTGAAATAACAATAATAATAATAATAATTTTATAAACGAAAAGATTAACATCCACTGGAAAAACACAGACAATTGTGAAACAGGAACACAAAAACAGCTAAACCAGAGAGAGAGAATAAAAAATATATTCTCTATAGATACTGTATTCTTGCTCCATTCATGGGTTTAATTAAATTGCTGACTTTAAGTACCAGCAAACTCTCTTGTTTTGCTTTCTTGGTGGTTTTGGGTTTGTTTTTTTTTTTTCTCCTGGTGTTTTTTTTTGGAGGGGGCTGTTTTTTGGCTTGTTTTGGTTTTTTTTAATGAGAAGTTGGTGGTTGTATTGCTTGCTGATATGCTTTCTTTCAAAGACTCCACTTTCAACACTTGTTAGGAACCTGAGATGCAGCGCTAAAAAAAATGGGAATGTGATAATGAGAGTTAAAAAATATTGATTGGGACATCAGAGCTACTGGAATTTACATTTTAAGACAGACATAAATAAAAACCCCTCTGTCAAGGGAATAATGTGGTGTCAAAGCCAAGCCTTCAGAAATGAGGAAATACCCATTAAAAACATGCATTTTCATACAACTCCAGGCAAATATTCTACTGAAAAATGCTAAGTGATTCTGCAATTAAAGACTGGGTTACACACATGAAGTTAAACATACAGTGAACCTCCAGCCTCTGAATTATGGCATTTGAACCACTGATGTCCGTCTAATACCATTTTTTTATACGTAAAAATTCTGCATTTTTCATCTATGTGCATTTGTAAAGCAGACACAAATCCCATCAGTTTGATGGAACTGTCCCAATTTACTGCAGCAATAAAAAGCTAAGAGAGATCTGGTAGAGTTTCAAACTCAAAGAATTTGTTCACTTCATGCAAGAGAATGGGTCTCTGCAAAATGAGGAAGCCCATTGGGGCTGGAGGCCCCTTTTGGTATGGAAAAAGGCTCTTTCAGAAAAACAGCATTTTTCTGTGTTTGTGCAGTTCTGACTACAGTGGAGACTGGAGTGCAGTGCACCAATGCTAGAGCAAATAAGAATTACAGAAAACCAGAATGTAACAGAAGCAGTTAATCATATCTGACTTGAATATGTTTTGTATTACACAGCGTACTCCAGAGATACAGTGCTTCCACTTCAAATATTGCATTTCTGGACAAGATGTTGAAAAGAAATGCACAGCATTTACAAGCACACAGCTACAGTAAAAAAACTGCTGTCACATCCCATGGTAGTTGTGACAA
>VYZP01004006.1:46798-105387 GCA_013400635.1 Hypocryptadius cinnamomeus | reverse complement strand
AGCATGTCTTGTTGAGTCAGCAGCAATATGCTGATTCCATAACCAGGTGTAGCAGTTAACCACACTGCATTAGTTACCACAGGTGTCCACTTGAAGACGCACTTCAAGCAGTAGAGAGAGTAATATCCAACTGTTACAGGGTCATATGTTCTTCCAACAGGTGTACTCGCTGGAGAGCCTAAAGGATTTTGGAGAGTGTGTGATTGCGCTCCAGGCTGGTGTTGTTAAGAAGTTTCTGCAAGGTTTCATGGCCCCTAAGCAGAAGAGAAGGAAACACCAAGGAGAGGATTACATTGCCAGGGCTGAGGAGATAGATGAAGACAAGAAAATGGCAGAAGAAGCCAAGGTATTGTTCATCTCAGGGCTCTGTTTCAGTTTTGCAGTAGAACTCTTTGAGCAGTAGCAGTACATTTTATGGAGTACTAAATCTTGAGCAACTTCCTCCCATTTCAGATTTGAAGTTGAGTGTGTTTGGTGTTTATGGGGCTAGGTATTGCCTGTTTATTTTGAGGAGTAAATGCATGGGGAAAGTAAAAATAATAGTGAAGAGTTACCTAATTTTCTCTCTGTGAATAGGAAATGGGTCAAGTTCCTTCCATACAATTCTGGTTAAATAAAAGTATATTATGGAGCATTTTCACAGAACTTAATAGGAGTTGTATCTGCCAGAGAGGACTGATGGTGCTTTGGTCCACAAAGAGAAGGAGAGACATGTTGGGGTTCTGGTAACTTCAAGGGAGTGAGATTCAGGTAAATACCACATTAGGCAAAGGGAGGTACAAGTTGTTGGATGTGTGGAAGCACTTGGGGAGATGTCTGGGCAAACAAGCCCCCTGGGCAAGCCTCCTGGAGAAAAAAGGTATTGTGGGTCTAAATATGTATACCTCCTAATAAAAGGGATAGAGAGGAGCTGCAGAGGTTGGGAAGGGTGCTGCAGGCACTTGTGCTGCACCAGTGTTTCACCCTAACAGGGGTACTAGAGTTCAGGGGTAGTTTCTATATACTAAGTTGAACAGGATGTTAATGCCCCATGACAAGACTTTCCCCACTGCGCTCAGCTCTGCCCTAACTGATCACTGACTTCAGCAGAGGCAACAATATCAGAATTGGATCAGCAGAAGTGCTTGAAAGTCCCAACTTAAAAAATAATATTTCTTCACCTGTGTTTACCTGAAGGGAGCAGGCAAGAAAGATGGAGAGAGACTAATTTACAAGAGCATGTAGTGACAGGACAAGGGGAAATGACTTTACACCGATAGAGAGTGGGGTGAGAGTGGATGTTGGGAAGAAATTCTTTCCAGTAAGAGTGATGAGGCTCTGGTACAGGTTGCCCAGAGGAGCTGTGACTGCCTCATCCCTTGAAATATTCCAGGCCAGGTTGGATGGGGCTTGAAGCAACCTAATCTAGTGGTAGGTATCTTTGCCTATGGCAGGGGAGGTTGAAACAAGATGAGCCTTAAAGTCCCTTCCAACACAAACCTTTCTGGGAATCTGTGACTGAGGCTGGTGGTAGTTTTTTTGGTGTGGATCTGTGGGGCTTTTTTAAAGCTCCTGTCACTATATGCTGAATACTTGTTTGAACATCAGGTCTTTGCTAAGCTGTGCTGTTGCTGTGTTAGTGGGATAATTTGGATAGGTGCTAGAAATTTTCACATTCCTCAGTTGTCCTGAGGTATTTAAACTTCGCTAATTTTAAATCTTCCTGTAATGGGAGGATGCTGTGTCCTGAAAGCTCACAGCAAAATGGAGTGCTGTAAAATTGGTGAGGTCTGAGGCAGAAAGGACTTGGATCAGCACATTTCCTGTTTCTTCAGCAGCACCATATTGTGCCTTACTTCAGTCTGCCTTAGAGCTGTAACCCTGAGGGGTGTACCTGTAGGGCATACTCAAGGTAGCATCAGATTTACTGCAACACAGTCCCAGTATGTAATTGTGCAGGTTTTCCCCCTGCAAGCACTGGCTTTAGTGTCATGCCAATCTCTCTGGAGCATTTATTTATGCAGTGCCGTGCTTACTATCTCGTTCAGACTTTTCTGGACCCTTGTGGTGGTACAAGCAATGTTCAACTTTTTTGGGGGTGTTTGTTGATTTGTTTGGTTTGGAAATTTTTTTTAACCTAAGTTTATCTGGAATAAGCTTTCTTTTTGCCAAAGAAGAAAACCTTTACAGATGACTTTGAAAGAGCAGCCTACTTCTTAGATACAATTATCTGAGGAAAATCCCCGACTGCCAGGCAGAGTGTTCTGAAGAAAAATCTCCTGCATAGGCTAGGAAATATGAAGCCTTTTGAGCCAGAACTGCACTGAGAGCACATAGGAGGTAAAATACAGCATAGCCACACTGGAAAAACATACTCAATGTACTTCGAGACTTTAGAGGAAGAATTGCAGCCCTGTGGTATGGGTATGTCTCATTTTCCCTGTGAGAAACAAGTTATGGCTTAACAGGCGCCTGTTTGCTGACATAATTGTCTGTACTAAGGGTTCCTGCTGGCTCAGCTGCATTGCTGGAGCTCACACTGCTGAGTGGCAAAGGATTGCACTGAGACCTGGCTTGTGGCTGCTCCCGAAAATCAGGCTGGTGCCTCTGTTGATGAAAACATTCCCATTTCCAGTGGCAGTAGCATGCTGGACTGTCCCAGAACAGGACAGGGAATATATGACCTCTTTGCAGCATGACATTGCATCACTACAGCTTGAGCAGAGTGGAGAACATATGTGGGTGGGTTATCACCCCTGTGACCCGTGTTCAGTAGTCCATGCAAGGGGAGAGTCAGTCTGCACCTGCAGACATTCCCTCAAAGAGCAGCTTCACAACCAAGCAATTCCAGTTTCAGCTGTTCCAAGGGGTTTCAGCTCAGGGTGCCAGGTGAGAGCCTTTGTATCTGGAGGCTTGTCTACCTTTACCAGAGAAGGTATTTTCTGTCGCTCTGAGGTTGACATGTGACTGAGGACTTGTCCTTTTATTCTGGGGGTTGCTTTCTGGTTTTTTTCCCTGCTCGGTTGCTCCTATCCAGTAAGGAGGGGACTTAAGTAACTTCCTCCAGTCTCCCATTTTGCCTTGTTGGCGGCTGGAACTCCCTTGGTACTGGTGCTGCTCAAATGCCACAGTCTCCTGATGCTTGGGAGGCAAGGCTAGAAATTTGTTAAATTCCACAGACCTGGGGAGAAATATCTCAGCAAAACTTGCCAACAGCTTTTGCAGATTTATCTTGGCCCAGCATGTTAACAGCAAAACCCATGGAACAGTTCCTTGGAAAATGAGTTATACAGTATGTGAAGCACCTCAACAATGTTCTGCAAAGAAAGAGTGCGGAGCTATGTAACCTCCACAGTGGGCTGGGCAGCTTTACGTTTGTCTGTGGTGGTTCTCCAGGATCCACACCAGCAAGTGTAGGGATCCACATGGCAGTAGGGATGTTGGCATTTCAGAACAGTTTGTGTGTTTTTCCAAGCATCTAGTATATGCTGTGCTTCCTCAAATTCAGTCAGAGGAGAATGTGCAACTCTGCAAAACTCCTGGTTTTGTTTGGCTCCCAAATTGCTGTCAGCTGCAGAGTTTAGATTTTCCCATCTGACACTTCACTGTTTGTTTTTTCATTCTCCTGGGGTAGAAGGACATTAGCTAAAGGCCTATTATATCCCTGTCATGTCTGGGCCATCGCCTCACTGTTGTAGAGCCCAAGATTACCATTGGAGAGGACGTGGCTCTGGATAACTTCTGTCCTGCTGCATTTCAAATCTATCAAAATGGTATTTCCAAACCTTTTGAGCTGTGTGTATGGTTTCCCATTGGCCTTGCTCTGTGCAGACACTGGCATCTGCCCTGGTGCAGGGCTCAGCTTTAATGCTGTCATCCTCATTCCCAGTTTCTGGGATTTCAGATTAACTGAGGCCATAGTGTCTCAGAGAAGCAGCTGGTTTCATATTTGGCGGTCCAAATGCCTGTGCAGTGTGACTGTAGCTCATGGCACAGGATTCCCTCTGCCACCTGAGAAGCTCAGGGACTGCACGGGTGTGTTGCTGAGGTCCAGGTGCCTGTGTGGTACCCACTGGAGGGCAGCACAGGCCACTTCAATCCTCCTTCTACTGTGATTGCCAACTGTTCCACAACTTTCCTCCCACATTTTTACAGTGCTAGATTTCTGCCTTTTATTTTCTTAGCCTGCTGATTATTTGGGTTGGACCTTCAGAACAAGAATTTAGTAGAGTTCACATAGATTGATTCAACCTGACTGTGAAATGCAAAACTGTTGACTGTTAGGAACAAGCTGTCTGATCCAGGGAGACTGGATACAGATAAACCACAACCAGAACTGCTGAGGTAACACAGAAGGAAAGAAATATCAGAGTTGATCTTTGGTTATGAAGGGTCCTAGCTAAGGGATATAAAAACATCTTTGGACTGAAGGGAGCTGTGTCTGTGCATCATTGTAAGATGTTAGGTCTGTCTGCAGGTTGCTTCAGCCATGGAGAAATGGAAGACAGCAATCCGTGAGGCCCAGACCTTCTCCCGTATGCATGTACTGCTGGGGATGCTGGATGCCTGTATCAAGTGGGATATGTCAGCGGAGAATGCCAGATGCAAAGTGTGCCGCAAGAAAGGTACGCATTCCTACCCACAGAATTCCTGCCTGTGCAACAGTTGGATGTTGTCACCTCTCTGCTGTGCTTAGGCGATGTGTCCTTGTAGTCTGTCACTCTGACTATGGCTGTATTTTAAGTTCTGAATGTCAGGATTTACAGTCAGCAGTAGCATTGATCTCTCAGAAACATTTGACCCTGATTCCAGTAAACCATTCTTATGTAGCCGGTATTGCAGAGCTGCTATCCCCTGGATATTTAGGGTGCTTGGATGAAAGTCATCTACAAATCCTTCTGGGAACATGTGTGCAACTGTCCATTCCCTAGTTTCATTT
The DNA here is from genome assembly GCA_013400635.1 of Hypocryptadius cinnamomeus. Classification (NCBI taxonomy): domain Eukaryota; kingdom Metazoa; phylum Chordata; class Aves; order Passeriformes; family Zosteropidae; genus Hypocryptadius; species Hypocryptadius cinnamomeus. The sequence continues at coordinate 100,469 of VYZP01004006.1, read as the reverse complement.
TTGGAATGGTCTTTGGATCTCTGAGCCTTGTCGGTTTAATCCTGTCTTTTAGAGAAGGAGCAAGCAAGGAGGGGTTGGGAAGGTTATTATGGGGAAAGCAAGGTGGGATATTGCTGCTCTGATGCCAGAGTGGCAGCAGAACTACTCAATGAGCTGGGGAGGTCACCAAACAGGTGATGAGGGCATACTTTCTCTGTGTGCACTGTAGAATGAAGGACTTTAGAGTCTTCCAGGTGTAGGGGGAAGTAGGAGGGATGTCAGCAGAGATCAGGTGCTAGTATTTGTTCTGCCATAACCTCTCCTGTTGGATGGACACCTGGAGGAAAGAGCCTGGTGGTACATTCTGCCTCACCACTTCTGTATTGCTGAAACTGTAGTGGAAAATGAGGGCAGGCAGAGCTTGGGGGACTGCTGGGCAGCTTTTGTTTACCGCAAGGCTTGCCATCCATCCCTTTGGGGAAGTAAGGGCTGAACTGGTGCAAAATCTGCCTTCACTGCAGAACCTCAGGGGTATTCCAAACCACTGCCAAAACTACCCTACCTGCTGTTGAGAGGAGTTTCTAGGCAAAAGTACAAGGGGGGCTCACCTGAGACTAACACAGTAGTTTCACAGAAGCTAAGAACTGAGATGTTAGAGGAAGACAAGCTGGCAAGCCCTCTGCACTTTCTTTTTCCACTTCAGTAAAGGAAAGCTGGCTCAGGATTGTTTCCCTGTTTCCCTTCATCAGTGGGAGGGAAAGAAAGACTAGTCCTGCTGCATACTGATTTTCAGTGTAGCCTTGTCATCCTGAGTAGAAAGAAGATACCATGTAGGTTAACCAGACTGAACAAGAATAGCTCTGTTTTTAGCTTACAGCTCTGGGGCCCTGTTTGCAGCAAATTTTCCCCATGTTTATCTGAGTGGAACCTCTTTGGCAAATTTCTGTCTTTGCCTTCAGTGAAATCTTCACAGGGCAAGGGACTTTGCATTGATTTTGTTGGTTTTTAAATGCTGCTGTTCATAAATATAGTGGTGGGACAGAAAGAAGGATCCCCAAGGAAGGTCGTCAGAGAAAGGGTCCCTGCCCTCAGAGGGGACTCTGCATCTTTCTCTTGCTTAATCCTGCCCTCCAGCACTGCAGCAGCTTCTGCCTCTCAGGTTGAGTGAAGCTGTGGCCTTGTTACAAGTGAGCTGCACTTTCCTAGGTGAGGATGACAAGCTGATCCTGTGTGATGAGTGTAACAAGGCCTTCCACCTGTTCTGCCTGCGGCCAGCACTCTATGAGATCCCAGACGGGGAATGGCAGTGCCCAGCGTGCCAGCCTTCGACAGCCCGGCGCAGCTCACGAAGCAGGTGAGTGACCTTCCTGCCTGTAGCCTTGTCACAGCACAGTCCTAGGCCTCTTTTCACAAGACCCAAACCAGCCTGGAGCAAAGCCCCTTTAGAAGGTTTGAAATCACCCAGTTAAACCAGCACTGGAACAGAAGAAAAGCAGTTTCAGGATGTAAGTTTAGCACACATGTGTTGTACTGATGCATTACAAGTTCATGAGTTTTGATAAATATCTTGGGTTTGGAAATTAAAACATAGGCAAAACACCCACCAAAATTAGTTGCACTAAGGGTTGTTATTTCCTTTGAGCATCTGGTTGGGTTATTTCTTCATGTAGTTGGTGGCTGCAATTCTGTGGGTCCCTGGGCTGGGTTACTGCAGTGTTCCTGTAAGCTGGAGCAGACATTACTCCAGGCTGCAGCTCAATCCCTACTCTGCTATGACAAATCAAAATGCATTCTAATGGTTTTCTGTACCTGATAACCTTAGCAAAACAGGACCACCTTATAATGTGGCAAAGGGAATGTGATTTGAGGAGGTGTGGCAAATATGAGTAGTTGCCTCCTGACAGCACGGGGTTAGATTGTTTTTTTGAGTTGCAAGCTGGAACTTAAGCATTTTACAGTGAGTGTCATTTGCTAGTGGTAACTGTGCTACATCTCCCCGTATATCAGTGAGGTGAGGCTGTCGAGTGGCACCTGATGCAGAAGCAGAGAGCAGATCTTCCCTGACAGAGGAGCAGCACAATAGAGGTGTGCCAGCCAGTACCGTGCAGGTGGTGTATGGCCTTAAAAGTATTACTTACTCCCTGGACACCATTTAAGAGTTCATCAGGCTTGTACAGAAATGACAGGGCTTAAAGGCAGCTCTTGTAGCCTGAGTTCATAGTTACTTTGATGTGGCAAAGTCGTCTGCAAGCTGCTCAGCTCCTGGCCCAGAGCCATCAGATGGAGAGCACCTGTCCTGTTTTCTGCTTTCTGCTCTTGTCTTCCTGGCTGAAATAGAAAAAGAATGTCAGCCTGGCAGATCTTGTACCCTCTGTGCTTTGGAAGTTTTATTCCTTTTATTGCTCAAGATCCTCTTTCTCCAGGGGATTTAGACTCCCACAGCAGCTTTGCCTGGGTCCCCTTTTGCCTGTGCATGCTGGTTTTTAATGGTCTAAATGAGACCCCACCAGCAGTGTTCCCTCTAGCTCTGGGATCCCCAGCACAGCAAGGACATCAACCTGTTGGAGCAAGTCCAGAGGAGGCCACCTAGTTGATATGAGGGATAGATCACCTCTGCAATTAGGGAAGGCTGAGAGAGTTTGGTTTTTTCAGCCTGGAAAAGAGAAGGCTTTGGGGTGACCTAATTGCAGCCTTTTAGTACCTGAAGGGAGCCCGCAAAAAAGATGTAGAGAGACTATTTGCAAGGAGGAATGGCTTCCTTGATGTTCTTCCTTGACAGAAGGCAGGGTTAAATTGGATATTGTTTGGGAAGACATTCTTCCCTGTGAGGATGATGAAGCCCTAGCACAGATTGCCCAAAGAAGCTGTGACTGCCCCATCTCTGGAAGTGATGGAGCATGGAGTAACCTGCTCTAGTGAGAGGTGTCCCCTGCCCATGGCAGGGGGACTGAAGCAAGATGGGCTTTAAGGGCCCTTCTAACCCAAACCATTCTATGATTCTGTGAATGATTGAGCAGTCACAGATGAGAAGCCAGAATGTGCTAGGCAGGGAGTCTGCTTGGCTTCTGACTTTAGCACATGAGGAGCCTGACATTCTGTTCACCAATTTGTTTCCCATAGTGTAAGGAAACCAGTCTATTTCCTTAAGTATAGGGAAAACATTCCAGCAGGAAAAAGAGCCTCTCTTGAAATTCTTTAGGCCAGGCCTGCAGACCTGGGCAAATAGCAAATCGTCCTCTCAGGGAAGAGTAATTACACAGCAATCACAATCTTATAGTCCCCTGTCCCATGGTCATGGTGCCTAGAATACCAAAAAATACCGAGATTCAGCTCTTGGGAATTTTCAGTCCAGATGTTTAGCTGAGGAAGTGCCCTTTGAGCTGTAGCTATAACTTGATGTTCTGGAATACAGCAAGCTGCTTTCAGCTGAGCCTGGTGTTTGTTGTACAGCCCAAACAGTACCAGGGCCTCCGGGGCCACTGATGCTTAGGCTCTTGTACCACAAACACATACACCTGCCTTGTTCTAGGAACTATGCAGAGGATTCTGCTGAAGATGAAGGTGAAGAAGGTGAGGAAGCTTCTGATGAGCCAGATGCTGAGGAAGAAGAGGAGGAGGAAGAAGACTATGAAGTTGCTGGACTAAAATGTAAGGCTTTGACCGTGTAGGGAAACAAAATAGTAACCCTCCTGCCTTCAGTATCTGAGATACTGATCCTCTTTGGGACTTGTGCTTTTCCTCATGCAGATCAGGTATAGGCCTGGGAGATGTCACAGGGAAAGGCTGTGGCTGTGCTGTGGTTACTTGGGGAGCTGGAGTAAACCCTTGGCCATTTGTGATGGGGTCAGCACTAGCAAAGATTGAAACTGCTCACTCCCATCAGTCTCCCTGGGGACACTGATGACACTGTTCTGAGGGCTGAGAGGGGTCAGTAGAGACTGCAGTGGGCTGGGGGGTCAACAGAGCCTGCAGAGCAGTGGGATTGTCAGTCTCTGCGCCTACAGGATTTGTTGTACACTGGAAGCTGTTTAATTGCTTATGGGGGCTCTNCAACCTGTTGGAGCAAGTCCAGAGGAGGCCACCTAGTTGATATGAGGGATAGATCACCTCTGCAATTAGGGAAGGCTGAGAGAGTTTGGTTTTTTCAGCCTGGAAAAGAGAAGGCTTTGGGGTGACCTAATTGCAGCCTTTTAGTACCTGAAGGGAGCCCGCAAAAAAGATGTAGAGAGACTATTTGCAAGGAGGAATGGCTTCCTTGATGTTCTTCCTTGACAGAAGGCAGGGTTAAATTGGATATTGTTTGGGAAGACATTCTTCCCTGTGAGGATGATGAAGCCCTAGCACAGATTGCCCAAAGAAGCTGTGACTGCCCCATCTCTGGAAGTGATGGAGCATGGAGTAACCTGCTCTAGTGAGAGGTGTCCCCTGCCCATGGCAGGGGGACTGAAGCAAGATGGGCTTTAAGGGCCCTTCTAACCCAAACCATTCTATGATTCTGTGAATGATTGAGCAGTCACAGATGAGAAGCCAGAATGTGCTAGGCAGGGAGTCTGCTTGGCTTCTGACTTTAGCACATGAGGAGCCTGACATTCTGTTCACCAATTTGTTTCCCATAGTGTAAGGAAACCAGTCTATTTCCTTAAGTATAGGGAAAACATTCCAGCAGGAAAAAGAGCCTCTCTTGAAATTCTTTAGGCCAGGCCTGCAGACCTGGGCAAATAGCAAATCGTCCTCTCAGGGAAGAGTAATTACACAGCAATCACAATCTTATAGTCCCCTGTCCCATGGTCATGGTGCCTAGAATACCAAAAAATACCGAGATTCAGCTCTTGGGAATTTTCAGTCCAGATGTTTAGCTGAGGAAGTGCCCTTTGAGCTGTAGCTATAACTTGATGTTCTGGAATACAGCAAGCTGCTTTCAGCTGAGCCTGGTGTTTGTTGTACAGCCCAAACAGTACCAGGGCCTCCGGGGCCACTGATGCTTAGGCTCTTGTACCACAAACACATACACCTGCCTTGTTCTAGGAACTATGCAGAGGATTCTGCTGAAGATGAAGGTGAAGAAGGTGAGGAAGCTTCTGATGAGCCAGATGCTGAGGAAGAAGAGGAGGAGGAAGAAGACTATGAAGTTGCTGGACTAAAATGTAAGGCTTTGACCGTGTAGGGAAACAAAATAGTAACCCTCCTGCCTTCAGTATCTGAGATACTGATCCTCTTTGGGACTTGTGCTTTTCCTCATGCAGATCAGGTATAGGCCTGGGAGATGTCACAGGGAAAGGCTGTGGCTGTGCTGTGGTTACTTGGGGAGCTGGAGTAAACCCTTGGCCATTTGTGATGGGGTCAGCACTAGCAAAGATTGAAACTGCTCACTCCCATCAGTCTCCCTGGGGACACTGATGACACTGTTCTGAGGGCTGAGAGGGGTCAGTAGAGACTGCAGTGGGCTGGGGGGTCAACAGAGCCTGCAGAGCAGTGGGATTGTCAGTCTCTGCGCCTACAGGATTTGTTGTACACTGGAAGCTGTTTAATTGCTTATGGGGGCTCTCACTACGGCCCCCTCTCCTTTCTTTTTTTTTTCCCACCATTTCATAACCCCTTGAGTGCAGGACTTCTAGTGATTTGGCAAGGAGGCATTTTGAAATAGGACAACTAGCACTTCCTCTCTTTATTCCGGTGAGAAGGCACAGTGCTCCAGGTGTAGTGTGGGCTGGACCACCAGCACCCTTTGATTGCATACAGAGACCACGCGGGGTGCTCCCAGGGCAGCTGGGAGGAATAAAAGACTGTTTTCTAGACTCTTCAATGTCTGCTTCTTCACCTAGACATATTTAGTATATGTATCCACTTTGGTTTTAGGGGAATTTGATTCAGTCTCAGTTGGGCAACTTGCTGCACTGAAAAGCTCAGTCTGGGAATGGCACACTGCCAACATTTGCTCTCTGTCAAACTGTCCTTGACTGACATAACATTAAATACAGGTTGTCTTAAATAGGGCAGATGGAATCCAGAGACTGGGACTCAAAGGATTATCCCATGCTCTTTTGAGGGTTTCCATCCAGGCCTGAGCCTTGATTCCCTTACTTTATTCTGGTTTCAGGGAGGCTCACTGATACCACGGCTGTGCACACTGCTTGTTGTCCTGCGGTGTATCTATGTCCACACTTGGAGTGTGTTTAGCCTGTGTTGCATGGCCAAGGCAGGAGCTGAGCCAAGCTTTCCAAACAATGGCAAAAGAGGGTTACGGTCACTAAAAATAAAGTGCTAAATGCAACCCCTGGCTTTAGAGAGCATTAACATGGAAAGGTCACCATGGAAAACTTTTGTTTTAATAGAGAAATCACATTGATCCTCATGGCGTTTATCCTGAGGGATCTAACCTAGAATGTTGGATTGTCAGACATTTAGCACGTGCTGCACGCTTGACACAAGCAGAGTGACAGCAGGTGGATGTCCTGCGGCCTTGCCACGCGCCCAGCATGATGATTTATGGGACAGGGCTGGATCAGAGGCTGCAGCTGAGGTATCCAGTGTGCTGGATACAGCTCAAGGACTTGGGATCAGGTGGAAAGGCTTTGACTTGGGAAGGCAAACACATTCTCCTCGTACAGAGGGTCATGGGAGAAATTTAAGACAAGGGAGTGCGTCAACATGCTTGCATTGCCACCAGTGTGGAGCTCTGAGAGGCAGACACACACAGGCAAGTGCATTTCTGTAGGATGTAATGTGGCAGCCCCAAGTCTTGGGGAATAAAATCCCATTGTTTCCCACTCGCAGCACATGGAGCAGCTCCCAGCTGCGGTAATTTGACACTCCCCCTGCACACAGTTCCCTTCTCAGGGGGCTTATCCCACTGTGTGGGCCCCTTGGAAAAGCACCCATCCCCAAAACTGAGGAGCAAAGGGGCAGCAGGAAACTGAGGAAACTCCAGGTTTCTGCTCCCAGTGCTTTCAGAGGGTATTTTGCTGTTTGAGACAACTGTCTGTCCTTGCATTGCTTTCCTGTCTTTCCCTCAAGCCTTGATGTGTTGGGGTCTCTTGGTACTGCAGGCAGAGGGATTTGCTGTGACCTGCAGTGGATGATCCAGGAGCTCCCAGGTTTCCCTTGGAGCTTGAGGATCTGCTGTGTGTGAGTACCCTCTTAGCAGCAGGCTGTTGCTAGCTATGGCCTCTTCAGGCAGGTGGTGATGACCACAGATCCCCTCTGTGTGACAAGGTGTGAGAGTGTAGCTGAGATGAGGCCGGGTGGTCTCTGGGCTCACCAGCCTGAGTGAGGCTCAGCGTAGTGTGGGAGGCAAAGGGTGGTGTCTGCTCCCAGATGCACCCAGGCCTCTAAGCCCATGGCTTATCTCTTTCAGTGAGGCCCAGGAAGGCAGCCCGGGGCAAGCAGGGCTCCATGTACTCCTCGAGGCAGGGAAGGCACCAGAGGAAGAAGCAGACGCTGCACCCTGTGCGGGGACCCCGGCAGCGCACGGCACCTGTCAATGGTGCAGACATCGATGAGCTGGTAAGAGTCAAACTTCTCCCTGGAGACCACTCACATCGTGAGTTATAAACCAAACAGGTGGCATGCTTCCTCCCATCCCTTTGCAGAGAAATACCCTGAAGTGGAAGCCTGGGTTGAGCTGGGTTAACAAAGGAGACATATCCTTAGGGGCCTGCTGCAGACAGAGCACAGATATGCCAGGCATCCCTCTCCAGCCGCTTTCACACATTGTCCCCTTGAGCAGCAGGCAGCCTGCAGCTTGTTAAAGGGTTTTAAATAGTATCCATATGTCTCTGCAGAGAGGTGGGGGAACTGAGGGGGTCCTGGATGGCCAGAGAATGCCAGCAATGCTGGAGCCTTGCTCCCCAGCCTTGGCCATTTTATGACAGTTGTTGTCTGTATGGTCACTCCCCAACTTCCAGGACATAATTGGGCTGGTTTAGGTTTCACTTGATATTTAAAGAATAAAATGATAGGCTCCTGCACAGAGGAGTCTGTGTGTGCTGGGTGGGGGGAGCTGCAGTGACTCTCTCTGGAGAGCTACACGCCATAGGGGATACATGAGGATACTCCAGCCCCACAGCCACGTCACAATGTCCTGCAGATCTGCCATCTGTCCCGTGACCAGCGGTAGTGGTGCTGGCGTGTCCTGTCGCTCTCCTTGCTCATGGACTGTGGACTCACTACGGCTTATGCTAGGTCTGGGGGACTGTGCTTGTGGTCTGTGTTATACACTGGAGGGCAAGCAAGCCCAGCATAGACAGCCACAGCCAGCACAGAGGGATATTCCAGTGGGGAAAATCTTACTGGAACAGCACACTAGCTCAGAGAACAGGACTTTGCCATGATTTATCACTTGTCCTGAGAAGAGACCGGAGCTGGGTCAGAGTAGTGCATACCCTCTGCTGTAGAGCATTCCTGTCATTCAGTGTTTCCTCAGCAGTGATGACCCACGAGCTGTGCTCTGGGAGCTATGGGGATGTCCCCATGCTGGGTGTCACCTGGGTCCCTGGGCACATGAGTGACCTCATGCTGAGCCTGCACAGGGATGACAGTGCTCGGGGCACCAGCTGCTCCCTGGCATTTGAAATGGCAGAGTCACCTCTGCCAGGGCAGAACAGCAGCACAAGTGCTTCTCCGTCTGCCTCGGGTGCTGCCCACCGCAAGCTCAAGAGAAGGCAGGGAGAGGGAATTCACATTCTCCATTTGCTGGCATTTATTTTTTGGCTGCTTGCTGTGGCCATATTGTCTTTGAACTTATTTTGAAAAAGCCACCTGCTACCAGAGGAGAACTGGGCAGTGTGTGAGCTGTTCCCACCAAGCTCCTGAATGGAGCTACTGTCCTGAACCCAAGCGGCTGCTGTATGTCATAATCACAGAATGGCCTGGCTTGGAAGGGGTCCTAAATGCATCTCATTCCAACCCCTCTGCCATGCGCAGGGACACTTTCCACTAGACCAGGTTGCTCCAAGCCCTGTGCAACCTGTCATTGAACACTTCCAGGGATGGGGCAGCCACAGCTCCTCTGGGGAGCCAGTGCCAGCCCCTCACCATGTTCAGAGGGAAGAAATGTCCTGGCTGTGCTAAGAACTAGCTCCTTTGGTCTCAGGGCTGTTAGCTGAACCCCAAAGCCTATAGCAATTCCCTCCTTTTACCAACACCCTTTGTGTGGGCAGGTCCTTCAGACAAAGAGGACAGCGCGTCGCCAGAACCTTGAGCTGCAGAAGTGTGAGGAAATCCTCAGCAAGCTGATCAAGTACCGCTTCAGCTGGCCCTTCAGGTGAGGGCAAGTGGCGTCTTCCTCCTCTGTGGGCAGGACTGGCCACAGGCTATCTGAGAATGTGGGCAGGCTGTGGTGCAGTCCTGCCAGATCCACTTGGGAGACTTAGGGCTCCAAAAACAAGTCACATTTGGGAAGAACCTGCTGCAGAAGAAACCACCATGTTCTCAGTCTTCTGCTGGACTGAAGACATGGTGCCCTTCTGAGGTGGCAGGCAAGGGGCTGATGCAGGAGGTAGGTGTTCTCTACTGCCCCCAGGATTTTTGGAGCACTGAGGTGCTGTGACTGAGGGAAGCTTCCCTCATGGACCTTCCCCATGCCTGAACCAGCTCCCTGGGCTCCTGTGCTTCCCATTGCTGTGCCATAGGGCTGATGTATCTGTAACATTGTAGAGGTATTGCTCGGGCTTGTCGCACCACCCTGGGGCTGCAGGTCGGGGGTGCCACAGGGGTGAAGGGGTGGCGGGACCTCACTTCTCTGCCATGGTGCCAGGGTCAGCATTCCCTTCCTATACCTGTGGCACTTCCTTTGGCAGGGAGCCAGTGACCACGGAGGAAGCTGAAGACTACTTTGAGGTCATCAGCAACCCCATGGACTTCCAGACTATGCAGAGCAAGTGCTCTTGTGGCAGTTACCGCTCTGTGCAGGAGTTCCTCTCCGACATGAAGCAAGTGTTCTCCAATGCCGAGCGCTACAACCAGAATGGGAGTCACGTACTGTCCTGCCTGGAGAAGACAGAGCAGTGTTTGATTGACATGGTGCACAAACACCTGCCAGGCCACACGTATGCACGCAGGAAACGCAAGAAGCTCTCTGCCAGGTGCCAGGGACTGGAGGAGCTGGAAGGGGACAGTGAGTCAGAGCCCCTTGAACATTCCCAGGGGCGGAAGAGGAAGAAATGAGGGATGGGGAGGCTAGGGGAAGAGCCAGAACTGGAGCAGGCCTTCTGATGCTGCCAGGCAGTCGGATGGGTTGTCTGTAGGGAGTTGAGAAGCAGCGGGCACTTCTCTATTAATCCAGGCTTCCCTTGGGCCCATCCTAGTTTTAATTTTTCTGCAATTTCCTCAAGTATTTGGTCATCCATTGAGTGGCGATGACTTAATGCTTCCTCCAAAATCTACAAAGCTCTTACTGCGTCTGTCCTGCTAGGAGGGGAAGGTGGGAGGGCAAGGGGAGGGCCTGGCCAAGCTTGGCTGGGCAGAGGAACACCAGCCTGCTCCAGCTCAGGCACTGTTGTTTCCTGGAATGAATTGCTTCCTTGCCTCTGCAAGCAGCCAGAGCGTGGTGGGACCGTCTGCTGCCAGTCATGTGAGCACACCAGCCTCCAACTGGTGCAGGGGGGATCATGTTGCTCCACAGAAGGACTGGGTGCCATCAGGCCAATGGGCTACTCAGGCTTGCCTGTATATATTTATATGGTGTTAATTCTGAACCTCGGTTCCGGGCTGTGTGGGGCGAGCAAGCACTTAGGTGTACTGTGGTCTGGCTTTCACCAGCATCCCAACACCACTGCTCCAAGGCGCTCCTGCTTTCCCCTCTCTTTGGGGAGCACTCCCTGGAGGTCTCAGTCCAAGAAGGGCCATGAGTTCAGCTCCCCACCTGTACATGCCAAGAGGAGGCTCCCTGCTCCCCTGGACCTGCATGCTGTCATGCAGCCCTGTGGAGTGCCAGCAGCAAACTGGAGAGTGTGGGTGTCTGAGAGCTCCAAGGCCAGGGGAGAAGCAGAAATGTGCTGTGTAACTTTTTAAATTAATTTTTTAGTTGAAAGTGGCTTTGTTTCTAGCTGTGATCTTGTACAAAGAACACCTGTAAGATACCCTTGTCTTGCTTTGGCACATGTACAGTTTATATAAAATCGTGTTTGCTTTATATTTTCCCCCTCTTTAAAACTAATTTTCCTACCAGTAGCAGGAGTTACATCAGGGGACTTCACGGGGCGAGGGAGATCCTAGTCTCTCTCAGCTACACTCTCAAGACATTTCATAGTAACACCCTTGCTCCTGTGCCATGGCCCAGCATCAGCTCCTGCTTCCCCAGATGCTGACTTTTCCCTAAGAAAAGGGTTTGTTTTCTCATTCTCTCCTCCTCTCCATCATGACAGGTTTGGATCATACAATCAGGGCTTGAACTTCTTATCCCAGAATTGTTTGATGTGGAATAAATGGGCCATGGGGCTGTTCAGTGCTGGTTTTGTAACAGAAAAGCAGAAGCAGCTGTTGTAGCTCCTGGGATTTGAGAAGAAAAGAATAATCAATTACAAATTGCAGCCTACTTTTGTGAATGTTTTAGGTTTGGGGTTTTTTTTAACAGGTACTTGTTTTCAGTTCTGGACTGTCAATGACTGCAGATGAGGCAAGTTTCCAGCCCCTTCCCTCTCAGCCTCACTCCCTGCCCCACAGAATAGCACTGACATTTGTATCTCGCACGTCCCTTCAGAGGCTGTTTTGTCTTGTTTCCTAGAGATCATTTCCTGCAGGTCCTACATGGTGGAACCTTTGGAACTGCAAGTTTTCTAAAAATCAGTGTCATTTGGGGGGAGGGGGTTTCTGCAAAGGGCTGTACTTGTAATAAATCGGAAACTTAAGAATAAACATTATGTACTTGTGTTTGTAAACGTGGCTTGTGTGAGTTCTTTGTTGGTCCCTGTGTTGGTGTGGGATTGTCTGATATGGCTCTCCTCTGCCTTCCTAGAGCTACCACCGGACATCTCTGGAGCACAAATGGAGCTGTGGCGTAAAGGAATGGTGAGTCAGGATCAGATCAGCTTCTGGGATGGTGCTGGTGTGTTGTCACCCTCCCGAAGGACAAGGAACAGAGCTATGCTCTGCCTGCCCCTGGAGTGGGGAGCAGTCCTTGTTCCTTGTCCCCTGCAGGTGTCCTTATCCTCCTGTTCCATTCAGGTTGGCACTGGGTACCCCTGGAGGGACTACCTCCAGGAGATGGGGAGCTGGGATGTCCCTGCTCTTTTGCCCTAGAATGGCCTGGCTACCCCCCAAAGCCTCTTCCCTCATGTTGGAGTGTGTTTTGCAACCCGAGCCATGCTTGCTGTAAGGATTATTGCTGCTGTGTCCCAGGCCCCCATCCTGATCTCCAGCAACCCAGCAGGGACACTTGGAGCTCCAAGGGCAGCATGGCTGGAGTAGTGACGTGCCAGTGCTCATGACCACAGCTGTGACACAAAGAGTTTGGCCGAAGCTTTGCTTTTTTTCTGCTGGGACAACAAGGGTTCCTGGGTGTCTTCATCCTGCTTCTCCAGATCTGAACTGGGAATGTTCCAGCCGGGCCCCATACTGCTGGGCAGGGAAATCCTGATGGGTTTGAGGCTTGAAGGCTCTTGGCAATGGGCTGATGCTGTTTTCCCTGGAGAACCCTCCTCTCTCCACAGGAGGTGGTTCGGCTTGCTGGCCATGCAACAGGACCTGGGTGAATCTGAGTGACTCCAGCTGGGATATTTCCAGGCCTCATCATGGAGATCTCGCAGCAGCATCTGCTCCAAGACCTTTTTGGAGGCTTGTTTTTTATAGCAGCCCCTCCATGGCATCAGTGTCCTGTGCGGGGCTATAAATAGCTGTCCTCACACCTGGCAGGGCAATTTGGGGGCTTGGCGGGCGGCCGGAGCCCTGCTATCACCATCATCAGCCCTGCTGCACCTGCTGCCTGCAACAAACCCCCAGGAGCTCCTATGATTACTGGAGTCCAGCGTGGCCTTGGGAAAATGAGACCCAATTTTGGCCCCCCAGGTTTCCTCATGGCTTAATTCTCAATCATTAATTAATATTCTGGGTAATGGGGATATTGTATTTGCAGGGACCTCCCATGGCAGGGAGGAATGATGCATCTGACTCCATGTTCTCAGAAGCCTAATTTATTACTTTATAATGCTATATTATATTAAAGAATACTATACTATACTAAAGAATACAGGAAAGATACTTACTCAATGCTAAAAAAATAATAATGAAAACTTGTGACTCTTTCCAGAGTCTCGACACGGCTTGGCACTGATTGGCAAAAGAGTCAAAACAACTCACACCAGAATCCAATGAGGCGATCACCTTTGGGTAAACAGTCTCCAAGCTCATTGCACACATGAGCACAACACAGGAGAAGCAAATAAGAATTGTTTTCCTTTTCTCTGAGGCTTCTCGTCTTCCCAGGAGAAAAATCCTGGGTGAAGGGATTTTTCAGAGAATGTGAATACCACATGGGGGTTTTAGCAAATTCCCAGAGCACAGTGGCTTTTCTTTTGTTACTCAAACTTGGAGGGAGTGTCCATCCGTGTGAGGGTGGATAAACTCCATGGCTCAGCAAATGCCAGGAGTGACAAGACTCCATTTCTCCATGCTGAGCTGGACCAGGACCTCAGGTACATCAGGATGTCCTGGCCCCGTTCTCACCTAGCTGGCAGCCCCAACTCACCCTCCACAGCCATCCCAAGCCAGGCACTGCCCTGTGGGGCCTAGGCACTGCTGAACCCTACTTGTCGATTGCTGGGGGTTTATTGGAGGCAGGTGTTTGGTGTCCTTGGGGCTGCTCTGAGGAGGATGGAGATGGGATGCAGGGATGAGTTTGGGTGGGGGTGTACAGAGGGAGCCTGAGCCCCACAGCATGGGGTTGAAAGAAGCTGTGACTAGGAGCCAGCAGTGTCCCTGGGCCAGTCCTTCCATGTGACAGCTCCGCTTTGCAACAGGGTCTGTGGAGCTGTTTCCTGGCCATGCTCAGCTCTCAGGATCGGCAACCTCCAGTGGAGCCAGCTGGGCTGCTGGGGCCGATAGTGGGCAGTGGTGGGTGCCGGTGGCCCCTCTGGGGCCCAATAGCAGGGACCCATTGGGACGGGTTATCTGGGTGAGCACTCCAGAGGCAGCCACTCCTTGGCAAGCGCTGGGTGCTCAAGGGCAGCGTGTCCCTAGGGGTGCCGCCAGCCAGGCACCAGCACTGGGCTGTGTGCCTGGTGCACAGGGTGAACCGAACTGGCTCTGGGCTTAGCACGCGGGGCAGAACACAGGAAGAACACGTGGCTCTTTGCCCCTTTCCCAGGCAGCCCCTGCCTAGAGCCATGCCCAGCTCCCCAGCTGGACTTTGGAGCCTGTCCACAGCCAATATTGACTCTCCTGCCCCAGGTCACGGCCCTTTTCTCTGCCCAAAACAAACTTTCCGGTGGCAGCCAAGGGAGCTCCAGAGGCTGCAGCCCACCAATGCTGGGACCAGGTAGGGTTCCTGCCCTAGCACCATCAGCACCACCAGCCTGGGGAAGGGGCTGGATGCCCACCAGCACAGCCAGGGGTACCCAAATCTGTTGAGAGACCCTCGGTGCCCCGCCAGCGACACCACATGGGCACTGGGGGCTCCTTCACACCTCGTCCACCGCACCAGCTCCTGGGGGAGGAAAAGGCTTTTCTCAGCTCAGTGGCCCAACTTCTCCTGCCTTCCCAGCATCCCAGGGGTGGCAGGGAGCAGATTAAAGATGCTTCACCAGTCCTACCATCACAGCAGCCCTGGTACAACTCGATGGTGGGGGAGGGGTCCCAACCCCAACCTCTGCCCCCACTCCAGCCATAGGGGGGAGTCTTGCCCCTGTCCTCCAGCCACAGTTCGATAGTCTGAACCCTGAAGGCTTCATCAAATAGGGGCCAAGGGCTGTTGGGGTGAGCAGTGGATGCCAGGTTGAGTGCTGGAGAGAGGGTCCATTGCTGGATTGTTGCTCCCTGGACAAGGGTCAACCCTCCCTGGAGTCTAGAGCTGCCAGCTGGCTAATTAGATGATGGCGAGTCTAAGCATCACTAGAGTTGTGTTGCCTCTACAGATCCTGCTTGCCACAGGTGCTGTGCTGCCTATGCCCCTGCCACAGCCCCCTGCCCACTTCTCTTTCCTAGCCCTGGGAACACCTGGCACATCCCTGGGGACAGCCAGGCGAAACAGCCCCATCAAACCCCTGCAGAGATGAGCTGGCCCCTGCCAGCCCCTCAGGATGTCTCGGGAAAGGGTAGGCACTCCCCCCACTCTGAGCCCTTGCAGAGCCACACTCCTGCCCACCCTGTGCCCACCAGCCCCGGCTCCCCCTGCCAGCTCCACCAGCAGCAGCTGAAGCTTGAATTTCCCTCCGGACAATGGGGAAGGCGAGCTGGGATTGTAACCAGAGCGGGAGATAAATAAAGCTGCCCAGAAGTTTCCATTACCCGCACCTCGGCCTTCTGCGGGGGGACATCAAAGCTGAGCCCTCTCTGCCCCAAGGTCCCGTGTCCCCAGCCCATCTCCCTGGCTCCCGGCCTGCCCCCTCAAAGCCCCTCAGCCTGGCACTGAGGCTCCGGCAGCCAACGGCACTGCCACAAATCACCTTCAGAGCATGGAGTGGAAAAGATGATTTGTAAGTGTCATAGCACAGGAAAACCCTCCTCCTTATCCTCTTCCTCCTCCTACTTGCCAGGGGGGCAGAACTGGCCCCAGGGAAGCCACGGAGGGGAACTGGATGGTGGCACCTGCTGATACCACACTCTTGCCAGAGACAGAGGCACCCCAGCATGGCCTGGCATGGCCTGGCCCAACATGAAAGCCCCCAAACTGGGGTGGGGTCCCATGGCGGAGTTCTTGATCCCCTGGAATCCCTGCAAACAGCACCAGGCTTGGATCAAATAACACATCCAGGGTTTATTGTTTTTTCCATTCCTCGCAGCTAATGATCAAAAAAAATATAAAATAAATTACAGAATTAAATAAACACAGATGGATTATTCCTCTCCCTGTCCCTTCCCCACCATCCCCCAAAGAAAGCGTTAGAAGAGTCACTGGATTTGGCAACAGCAACAACAAAACATCCTCTAGGAAAAAGCAGCTACTTGTCAGTGAGTGGTGCTGGGGGGTCCTGCAGTCTCGCCCCCCTAAACCTGGGAGTGTCCCTCCTGCCACCACACAGCCCTTGCCCTTGCCCCTTACCCGTGAGGCCACTTCTTCCGGTGTGGGGGATCTCTAGACATCTCTAGACATGAGTTGGGTTGTCCAGGTACGGGTCAGTCTTGGTCATGTGCAGCATGACTGTGGGGGCTTTGTAGTGGCAGTGTCCCCCACCACAGCTGACCCCACTGCAGGGCTTGCTCCGCGTCCTCATGCCCAGCCGCCTGTTGCACAGGCTCTGCCAGGTCTGCAGCGTTTTAGAGCTCCACACCCACACCCCGCTGGTGATGCCCACCACCAGTGACATGAAAATCTTTAGCATGAAGACAGCCACAGTGGGCACCGAGGCCTCAAGGGAGCAGTCGGTGGCACGGCGGCCAGGCAGGCGTAGGCAGCCATGCTCCAGTGCCCGCAGCATCCAGTAATCCACATTCAGCCGCTCGTAGAAGTAGCAGACAATTACACAGGTGGCTGGGACGGTGTAGAGGATGGAGAAAACCCCAATCTTCACCATCAGCTTTTCCAGCTTCTCCGTGTTGGTGCCACCCGTCTTCATGATCTTCCGGATGTGGAAGAGGGCAACGAAGCCAGTGAGGATGAAGGAGGTGCCAATGACCAGGTAGCAGGAGAGGGGGATGAGGACAAAGCCGGTCAGGGCACTGACGTCCATGCTCCCCACATAGCACAGGCCCGTGAGCTCATCCCCTGCCACCTTCCGCATGGTGAGGATGACAATGGTCTTCATGGCCGGGATCCCCCAGGCAGCCATGTGGAAGTAGCTGCTATGGGCCTCGATGGCCTCATGTCCCCACTTCTTCCCAGCAGCCAGGAACCAAGTGAGGGTGAGGACAACCCACCAGAGAGAGCTAGCCATGCCGAAATAGTAGAGGATGAGGAAGACAATGGTGCAGCCTGTGCTCTCCAGCCCCTCCTGTATGACGTAGAGCTCACCGTTCTCCCGGTCACAGGCAATGTTCTCAGACCCGGCCACAGAGCGGATAATGAAGGCCACAGAGTACACATTGTAGCACATGGAGAGGAAAATGATGGGCCTCTCAGGGTACTGGAAGCGGTGGGGGTCGAGCAGAAAAGTAAGGACGGTGAAGGCAGTGGAGACGAAGCAGAGCGTGGACCAGACAGCCATCCAGATGAAGGCAAAGTCCTTGTCCTCCCGGGACCAGTACACGTCCACCCCAGGGGAGCACCTGGGTGCACACGAGAGGCTCTTCTCCACGTACTGGAACTTCTCTGGATTGTCACAAGTCCCCAGTCCATTGGGTCCCCGTCCCTCGGTAGCAGTGCCAGGTGGCCATGGCCGAGGGGCCACAGGCAGCATCCCCTGTCCCTTGTGCGGTTCAGCGGCTGAGGCATTTTCAGGGGCCTCCATGCAGAGGGCATTGGGGTCATTCTTGGTTGGCAACCTGCCACAGTCAAGTGACTCAGGCCAGCCGAAATTGAACTGTTCCATGATGGGGACGCACTTGTGGCGGGCCTGCTCACACATGGGGCGGCAGGCAGGGATGCTGGCGCTCACCTGATCGGTGCACATGGGTGCGTAGAGGGAGCAGAGGAAGAAGCGCAGGTGAACGTGGCAGCCGTACTCCACCAGCGGGGCGAACTCGTGCAGCTTCAGGGCGGCCTCACGCTGGCTCTCGTGCCCCAGCAGGTTGGGCATGCGGGTCAGGTTGTACCCGATCCCCCGGCACATCGGGATGTCCACAGGCTGGCACCGCGCCGCCCGCCCCCGCGGGCCCTCCAGTCCCGCCAGCTCCAACCCGCGACCGCCCACTCCAAAATGCCACAGCACCCACAGGGCCACCCGNAGGGGGCACAAATAAATATATTTTAATTTAATTTTGCTTTAATATGTAAAACTGTTGCTCTTGGCTCCTGTTACTGCAGCCTGGCCAAGAGCAACACAGGGATTTTTGGAGTCAAGGGGCTCCTTGTAGAGGTGCAGCTGCTCCTAACCTCTGCCCTGCACCTTGGGGTGCTCCTCCCTCACCCCCCCACCCCCCCCCCGGCACTCCACGGGATGCCAGCCCTGCCTGAGCCCCAGGGACCTTCCCGGAGCTTCATCTCACCCCAAAGGTATGCAGGGGGTATCGGGAGGTAGCACCAGCACCCCATGCCTTGCCCTTGCACCGCCCCACTGCCTGTGCCTGATGGAGAAGTGACCTGTCCCTGCCTGCTCGCACGCCTGGGGAACACAGGGACAGCGGTGAGGTGCAGTGCAGGAGTAGGGACATCCCGGCCACGCACAGAAGCCGAGATCNCCGCGCCGCCCCGCGCCCGCCGACACCGGCAGCACCCGCCGAGCGCTCCCGCCCCTCCCCTCCCCGCCCCGCCAGGCGTGTCTGGGAGGGGGCCGGACGGGACGGGGAGGAGCGGGGGGCGGGACCCACGCCGGGAACCGGCAGCGGGTCCGCACGCAGCCCTGAAGCTCCCCGGCGCTGGGGACACGCAGGCGGGGGAAGCGCAGTCACACACGATGCTTACAGAGACACACACGCATACGTGCACAAACAGAACATTTACACAGGTATAGATACACAGATACACACGTGCGCGCTCTCGCACACACTAATGAGCACGTGTCCCTGTGCGCACACACACACGTAACATACACGCTGACAGACATGCACACCCTTCCACACATCTACATATAGGCATGTGCACACCCTAACGTGCACATGCCCACACACACTATCACACACTATCACACACTAAAACACACACACATGCACACATTAACATGCACTAACATACACCGAGCTACACACTAATTTGCACACGCACAAATGCATTGACACATGTGCCCATACCGTGTGCATGTCCATGTGTACACACACATACACTCACATGCACATGCCCACGCACACGTAGACAAGCACAAACAGGCTAACACATGCACACACACACACACACATAAAAGCATACACATACACTAACATACACGTGCACATATACTCACAGACAGACACACATGCACATCCATGCACTGCAGCCAGGCCCACGCACCCACAGGGGTGTGCACTAGCACATGTATGCACACATACACATGGGCACAGGATCACACATGACCTCACGGCTGCCCAGACCTGCCAGGTGCTGCCAGGCCCCCGCCATGTGCCAACAGGATGTGCGTGAGCGGCTGAGCACACCTGGGCACACCCCAGGGCTTGTTGTCCCTGGGGGAGGGATCCTCTCCCCGCAGAGTGACATCCCTCAGTTTGGGAACACAAACTGCCGCTTTGGTGCCGCTGCTGAGAAATGGAGAACTCACAGCATGTGGTACATGGTGCCTATGCCCCTGGGGTTGAGCACGTGGTAGGACAGTGGAGACTCTGGGAAATGGTCAGCTCCAGTGCCACAGCACAGGCCAGGAAAGCCGTGTCCCTGGCTGAACAATTCAATCAGGCACAGGGCAGGGGACAGCAATGTCACTATAAGGCCAGGGCAGCTCCTGGGAGGTGACATAAGTCGGAGTGGTCAAGCCGGGGCTGCCAGACCCCAAAGTCCAGTGTTCCACTCACAGAGTGACAAATTACATCCAAGGCACGAGGACATCTTACGCTCTGGGGTTGGCAGCACCCCTGAGGACAGGCTGTGCTGCCCAGGCCACCATCAGAAGGTGCCATCAGCAGCCCCCACTCCTACGAGCTGCCGATCCCAGGTCAGCCCGGGTTGCTCTGTGCCATCTCCAGCACCCCTTTTGGAGCAGCTCGTCCACCCTGGGTTGATTCCAGCAAGGTCCTGCGGGATATCTGGCATCCAGTGCCTGGCTGGCGCCAGGGGGTCCGGGCATCCAGCCATTCCTAGGCATTCCCACAGCCCTGCGATTTCTTTAGTAACAGCATAACAACCTGTCAGCGCAGCTCCTAATCACTGACACCCACTGTGCAGGATCCAAACAGCCCAGATCCAGCGCTATAGGGAAATTCCATGGGAGCTGCTTATCAGCCATGTAACAGAGCAGGAGATAAGGCGTCGCCCCGGAATTTCCCTCTAACATGGGGTGTCTGCACAATGGGCTCCAGGGCCCTGTGAAAAGGGTTATTGGGAGATATTTGGGATTATTTGGGATGTTGGGATGTTTGTCACCTTGGCCACCAGCTCTGGGGTGTTTCAGAAATACTGTCCCATGTGCCCAGCGACACAAAGCAGCCTCAGTGGGCTTTGTGACGTGGGTTATGGCCACATACTCTAAGAAATGACTGTTTAGGGGTAGTTTGTGCTGTGGTGCAGTCCTGGGGACAAATTGTCACGCATGGCTGAGCAGCAAAGTGATGGGGATGGAGGT
The DNA here is from genome assembly GCA_013400635.1 of Hypocryptadius cinnamomeus. NCBI lineage: Eukaryota > Metazoa > Chordata > Aves > Passeriformes > Zosteropidae > Hypocryptadius > Hypocryptadius cinnamomeus. The sequence goes on along the minus strand of VYZP01004006.1, from coordinate 80,037 downwards.
GGCACCTGCAGTGTGCTGAGACCTTTCCCTGGGTCCTTCATCTCTCCAACCCCTAGGCCCAGGGCACATGTCCTGTGTGAGGTGAGGGACCCAAGGCAGTCACTGCCACCGCTCCAGGACACCCCAAACACAACTCTGGCCACTGAGTCTTCCCTTCAAGGAATTGATTGCTAAGGAAAGCTGGGAAGCATCACCTGGAAAACCTGAAATGTCTCTGACCCAGCCCCGGCTGCGCAGTGAAGGTCCTGGATGGGTGGTGGGCACAGGCAGGNCCCACCCCCCCCCAGGTACTCCACGGGATGCCAGCCCTGCCTGAGCCCCAGGGACCTTCCCGGAGCTTCATCTCACCCCAAAGGTATGCAGGGGGTATCGGGAGGTAGCACCAGCACCCCATGCCTTGCCCTTGCACCGCCCCACTGCCTGTGCCTGATGGAGAAGTGACCTGTCCCTGCCTGCTCGCACGCCTGGGGAACACAGGGACAGCGGTGAGGTGCAGTGCAGGAGTAGGGACATCCCGGCCACGCACAGAAGCCGAGATCTCCAGCAGGTCTGGGAGCCCCACAGTGAAAACAAGAACCCCAGGTAGAGCAACACAGAGATTTACGGTCTTGGAAGTGGCGCTGCGCTGTGGATCCAAGATCAATAGCAGAAAGAAAGGGCTCTCAGAACTGCTCAGGAATCCTGCCCGGGAAGCGGCCAGGCAGGCGAGCGGGACGGATCGCTGGAGCCCGGGAGCCTGTGGTTCCTGGCACAGCTTTGCCCCATTTCCTTTCTTCCCGTCAACAGCGCCTGAAACCTGTGCGAGAGCCTCGGCAAGGGGAGGGGATGAACGGAAAAAATCCACTGGCTGCCCCCCCGGGTACAGGGGACTGCAGCAGTGCCCCTCTGGCCAGCCATGGCAGGGGGGAGGGCGTCTTTCTGGGAGGAAGGGCTTGGGGGACGCTCTTGACACTAGAGATGGGGACAGCCCTGGTGGGAGTCAGTGAGGGGGCAGTGGAGGTGGGGTGGTGGAGCAAGGGAGGAGACTATGGATGTGGGGAGAGGGAGGAGAGAGAGGGTGGTGAAATGGAACTGGGTGAGTGATGGAGTAGGGAAGACAGTTATGGAGGTGGGGAAGGAGCAGTTGAGCAGAGGAGGGGGTGATGAAGCTGGAGAGGGGGGCAACAGAGCCTGGGAGAGGGTGATGGAGCAGAGAAGGGAGTGATAGAGCTGGGCAAGGGAGGAAGTGACTGATCCAGGGAGGAGGTAATCGACTTGCAGAAGGGGTCAGCAGGGCAGGGGAGGGGGCAATAGGGCAGGGGAGGGTGTATAATGGCAGGGGATTGGAAGATGGCGTTGAGGAGCGGGCAATGGATTTGGGAAGGGAGTGGTGTAACTGTGGCCAGACTGTGGGTGCTGCTCTGCCCAGCCTTAGCCAGGGCAGCAGGACTTGTTGCAAGGAAGTGGGGGCTCCATGCCATCACTGTCCTTGCCTCTGACCTGACAAGCTCCCAGATCCCCAGTGGTCCCAGTTCCCAGCCAGTGCCTGGCTAGTAGAGAGGCAGGGGCTGGGGCAGGGAGAGGAATCCACCTCGCCAGGACAGGCCATGTCCATGTGAGCCAGGGCTCTGGGCACCCTGTGCCCTACCTGCCAGCTTGGAGGCAGGAAATGGCACAGTGCTGCAGGGATCTGGGAGGGATAATTTTCCCTTCCTGAAGAATTTCACAGGAATTGCTGTGCAAAAAGCCAGTGGCTTCAGTTTCAAAAGGATGCCAGTGCCAGGCCGGATGGGCTGGTGAGCAGGTGAAGGGGTCCATTCTGGGAGCAATCCATGGGGCTGTGGGCTGGCACCCACCCAACCAGAGAGGCAGATTACCCCTGCCCCAGCCACCACCTCCTTGGGGATGCCAGGATCACCACAAATGATCCTCAAGCCCAAGCTCCTCCTGCCCCAGGCACAATCCTGTATGATGCCAATGCACACACATGTGCAACAGACTCTGCCCACCATAGGACAACTGTTCTCTGTGCCCCTGGGCATGTTCTGTGCCATGGGCAGGTGCAGTAGAGGAGAAAGATGGGGATTTTGGGGTCTGGTCCCCAAACAAGCACGTGGAGCACAGTGTCCCCAGGCAGTGTCTCCAGGCAGTGTCCCAGTCACCTCCTGGCCTCTGGTTCTCTGCAGGTACTTGTGGTTACAACCCAGCCCATGGTGCAAGGACACTCAGGGATGCAGGCTGACATATGTGACATTACCAGGGATGCTCTCTGCAGCCTTGTCACCCCTCAGCTGGGGACTTGTGGGTCATGGTGCCAGCCAGCCCCGCCTCCCCAGCCCTGGCCACAGTATCCCTGGGCCATGACATCCCCATTCACATGGCAGTGACACAAAACAGGGAGGAGACACATGGCTCAGGGAACGACCTTCACCCCAGGATCCCTGGGAGCCTGAGGGACCGGCACAGGGATGGGGACCACATACAGCTGTGGGACTCAGCGGATGGGGCAGGACAGTGGTGTGTCCCAGGGGAGCCATGGCTGGGAGAACAAGGGATGAGAAAGACAATGTCACTACCTTACCCACTGCATTTTATCTGATGAGTGTAGTGGCAGCACAAGGGGCTGCTTTCAGCTCCTGGCAGCACTGAGACACTTGTCCCCAGCAATGAGACCTCTCTCATCAATGGAAAACCTGGATTGAGCCACATCCCACCCTCAGCCACCTGATTTACCCTTTATCCCTGCAGACCCCTTCTAGGGGGACAGGAGCCAGGTGAGCCCTGGCAGCAGCCATTCACTCTGAGCTCTACTGGTGGCAGCAGCTGAAGATTGGAGCAGCTGCCTGAGAGAGGCAGATGAATGGCTGGAGCTCCCTCCCAGATGCCTCAGCCCCAGGAAGAGCTGCTCATATACCCCCATGCTGGGCCATTGGGGTCACCATGTGCCCCCCCAGGTGATCTTCAGTGCCCACCTCTGTTTCCTGGCAGTCCAAGAATGGGCCAAGGAGGTTCCTTGTGCTGGGAGCAGGCTCCGAGGTGCTCCCAGACAACATCCCAAGCCAGCACAGAAACCCTTTCACCCCCAGCCCTGCTTGTCCCCTGAAGTGAAGTTTCTTCCCCAGGATCCCCCATCCTGGGGCGGGTGCTGGCACCAGGTCCTGGTGCTCACATACACACTCAGTCCTTTCTTCAGCCTCACCCACTGGCTCGGTGCTGGCAGGAGGCTCCACGCTGCACAATGTGCCTCCTTGTTCACCCGTCCCAGGGTTGGCTTGTGGGGAATGGCAGGGAATCGCCTCCATTTCCTGCTGGAGTTTTATTACATTCACTGTATAAATAAATAAATATGATCCAGAGAAGAAGGGGAGAAGCACGGGGCAGGCTGGAGCCAGGCAGAACGTGGGCTGGGACTCAGCCCCACAGCACCAGGGCTGGGGGCACCCTGGGAGGGGGTAGGAGATGCACCATAGCAGCTGTGTCCTGGGTTGTTCATGCTCCCTGGGCCCTCAATGCCTTTCCAAAAAGCAGAAAAATCCAGGAGGCAACTGCCTGGTCAGGGACTGTGGTCACCAGTCCAGAAGAGGAGAGGAGAAACCTTCTCGCAAGCAATTTGGGAAGAATGGGAGCCCCCTCAAGCCCTGCCACCTCCTGATGAATTGCTGTGTCACACTGAATGATGCTGTGGGCCAAGAACCTTTGCACAGGTTTAGCTTTTTACAGAATAGGAGGCTGGACACAGTCAAAGCAGCATCCCCTGGGAAGAAGGAACATCCTCAGAGAGCTGAGCCCTATCCCACCATATGCTGCAGGAGCAGGGAGGGCTCTTGGAACCTGCTAGAAATGGTTTTATCACACCACTGACTTGGCCAAACTGCCCACTTGGTTGCCAAGACCAACCACATGTCTCCAAGCGTAACCTCAAGGTTCTGTCACCTGTCACTTCCCCTGGGTGCCCCACAGCCATGGAGGGCTTTCTCCAGGTCCTCACCTACTGGCAATGCCATTGGTGCTGTGGTTCTCCAGCTGCATGGACCAGGAGGAAGAATCCTGGCTTTGCCAGGGCTCTTGGGTTGAGTTGGTGTAAGCTCCCCCACACAGCCGGGCCCAAGTGCAGGGAGAAGACAAGGGCAGCCCCAACTGATGGTCTCCTGTCTCTGATACCTCTGGGTGAGCATATCTCCTCCCAGTTACTGGACAGAGTTATCAGTGCTGGGAAGCCCCATACTGCATTTCTCCCTTTCCTCCCAGGTCTCAAACACCTTCTAATAGGTGGCATCCCAGTCTATGGCAGGAAGTTGGGACAAGAGGATCTTTAAGGTGCCTTTCAATCCAAATTACTCTCTGATTCCATGGAAGCAGCCCATGTTCAGGCATCATTCTGATGGTTCCTACCCATTGTTGGGGCACTCCTTGCTCTGGATGAACCATCTGGCACCAACATCCTCCTCCCTGAGCTGGTTCCTCCTTGAGTACTACCTCTTCTCCTCCTCTCCACATGGAGAACCCTAGGAGATCCTCATCTCTTGCTTGGCCAGAGGAGAAAGGAGAAAGTTCCTCAGACATGTCTAACCTGATCACCAGAGAGCTGCTACAGTGCAACAATTCCATCCCCACCTTCCCTGGGCCCTCTCTAAAGAGGAGCTGCTGTGGATGAGCTGCAGCTCTGAGTTCCCCAGAGCCTTATTTCTCAAAGAACACAGCCTGATGTCCTGGCAGGGCCAGCTCAAGGGACACAGAATTTTGAGAAGTTTAGGGTAAAGAATTTTCTGCTCTGCTGGAGATGGACCCAGAGCCTTCTTCCCTTCTGCCTCCCTTCACCCACAGGATTTGGGTTTATGTCCAGATGGGAGGTTCCTGATGGGTCACTTTGCTCTTCATTGTCACCAGCTGGTCAGATGGGCTCTGACACCTCTCAGGGATCAGAAAACCCCTCACCTGCCTGGCCCCCCAAAACACTCCACTTGGGAAGTTCAGACCTGATCCCAGTCTCTCTGGGGGAGATGGGATTTAGGCACAGGGAATCCAAACCAGCAAAGAACTACACCCCAGATGATCCAAGTGTGTTCCAGAAAAGCAATGTGACCTCTTGCCATTCCCTGCAGCCCCACCCAGTCAGGAGCACGTCAACCCTCCCAGCTCCCTGAGGCACCCATCCCTTGGGGCAGCATTGGTGCATGCAGGGAGCTGGGGGGGTGCATTCCACCAGGGAAGGACTTTGTACTGGAGCAGCACCAGCGTGACCTCCTTCTATCTCAAAAACACCCTAATACACCAACATCTCTGAAAATATTCAAAAACCCAAAGTTTAACAAAAAAAGCAAGCAGCACCATGGTGGGGGAGCCAGCTGCTCCTTTTCTTTTCCAAAAAAATATCTTCACAAGATGGGGCAGTGCCTTGTCAGGTCTATCATCATCATCATCATCATCATGGCACCAGGAGCTCAAAACAGCAACTTGGAGTGGAAACCCTCAGGTATGTCAAACAAAAACACAATTCCCCATTCACTGGCTAATTGTGTTCTCCTTGAGGGGAAAAAACCCACAAATCTCCCAGATTTATTCAGCCAAACTCAGCACTTTTGGGTTTTGCTGATGGTGTCTAAATATAGTTTGTGAGAAACAAATAATCTTTCAGGGATTTCTGCTACCTCCATCTCTCCAACCACCTTGTTTAAAGGTCAGTGGCTGCGGTGAGGGCTCACATTGGGCAGGAGCCTGGAGGTGAGGAAATGAGCTTTTTGGTGTGTCACCAAGGCTGTGAGCTGGGTCACCCATCCCTGGGCTCCTCCAGCAGCGCTGGGGTGGGCTCTGGGGTGGCTCTGCTCTGTCCCCATCCCCAACTCCAGCCTGTCTGTCTCCTGGCCCTGCTAATAGCACAAATTTCCCTGTCATGTCCTGGTCACTGGAGAAGATAGGGAGAGCAAAAGCTGTTATTGGGGAGGCCACAAGCTAGAGGTGACATCCCTGGAAGTGTTCAAGGTGAGGCTGGATGGGGCTTGGAGCAACCTGGTCTAGTGAAAAGTGTTTGGTGAAAGGAAGTGAAAACAAGTTGGAACTGGATCATCTTTAAAGTCCCTTCCAACTCAAACCATTCTGTGATTCCAATTCCATGATCTCATCCCAGAGCAGCAGGAGACAATAGATCCCAGCTCTCTGAGTGCCCTGCTGAGCCTCTTCCCTTGATGTTCAATCTGCATGTTCCTGCTTTTGCCCTGCCCTGGGGTACCCTGAGTTACCTTCCCCCTCTCTCCATCCCTAATCCTGCCCTGCTCCACACGAAAAGAGCCACAGGCAAAGGAGTTCGTGCTGGCTGGCAGAGCTGAAGGTCCCACCAGCTCTACATACTCCCAAAATCCAGAAGAAAAACAAACAAACATGTCTCCAGGTCTGCAGCAGAGCCATGGCCCAAGGAAATGTCATTTCCTATCACCCTGCTGTGGATGTCAGAGGGTTGTGTTGGCAGCACTGAGGGTAGAACCCAGCTCCCCCCTTACGTGAGTCCAAATGTTTCTGCAGCCAGCTCATGGCTCACAGTAATACAGGTTTGCTGCAAACACCCCAGGAGCAGCAGTAAGGTGTCTAAGTGGGATTTGAGATATCCGCATGCCACGAGGGATGGCCTTGGGAGCTGCAGTACTGCAGCAAACCTGTGTCCAGCCCTGTGCTCCATGTTCTGGTGGGCCCCCTGGCACCTCTGTAGCATTCCCATCACGTCAGCCTCAGGGGTGCCAGACCATCCCATGGGAGCTGAAGGCCAGGCAGCCTGTGGAGCTGCCCTGCTTCCCAGCAAATTCCTGGCCCCAACCACCTTGAGGCGGGACACTTCCCAGATCCACTGGGCTTTGGTGTGTACCATGTCCATGTCCCTGCCATGGCTCTGTCCTGCCAGGCAGGTCATATCTCAAAGCCCCCAGTGGCCCCATACCCCTCCTCTCCCATCACATTTTCCACCTTCACTGCAAACTGCCAGTGAAGGAAAATGTGAAGCCATGGAAAACCAAGCCCGTACCTGTCAGCCACGCCACATTCCTCCTCCTCCTCCTCCTCTTGACTCCCAAACCACAGGTTGTCCAGCTCCCAGATCTCCAGTGTCCCACCCCAGCTGGTTGCCCACTCCTCCTGTGCAGGATCCAGAGCACCTCGAGCTGCAGGGAGCCTCTTTTGGAGCGCACTGAGGGCTTTGTGGAGCAGCCAGAGTTTCAAGGGTGAGAGTTGCTGGTGTAGCTCCAGTGGCTCCCCCATTCACCTCTCCGTGTGTTGCTCCAAGCCTAGGTCCTGCATTAGCTCCAGCCTTCCTAAGCCCACATTTGGGACTGGTCCCTCCAGCATCTGACATATGAGGCCACTGTCCCTCTCCTCTGGGCTCACCCAGGGGAGTAGAGCTGGGAATCACCATGTTCCTGACCCTTCCACACTGGAATGACCACAACCTTTCCCCCCGCACTTCTCATTCTTGACACAGGTCCGTATTCCACCCTCAGCTTTCACACCCACCTGCAAAACTGGAAGTCTTCCTTTGCCTACGTAACTCCAGAACCTTCTCTACTACCTTCTCCAGAATCAGACCCCAGAGCCTGTCAGGCACAGTTCCTGTTTGGCTTCACACAAGAGGATGCTCTGCACTGTGGGAGAGGCAGGGGAGGCACCAGGATACACTGAACACAAGACGTGCACGGGAAGGGGTGGACAAACTACCAAAACCCCAGAGAAAACAGCTCAAATCTGATTTTTTTTTTTTTTCCCAAAACCTTGAAAAAGAAGTGCAGGATCATCAGGGAGCTCCTACTTTCCTGCCAATATCAGGACCAGGTGAGGAGTTAAGAGTTTATCTGGGAGCTGCATCATCCCTAGGGAGCTCCTTTGGGCCCTGCTTGGATGGGAATGCTTCTGTCAGCTCTGGAGCCACAACTGTGTCCTGAAACAGAGGTATCCTGAAAGAAATGCTAATTGTTCCCAGTTAAGGACAGAACTTGGATGCTTATCAGCATATGGTGGCAGCCCTAATAATTTTCCCAGGATGTCTGGGAATGGGGGCAGTGGAGCTGGGGAAGGCTCCTGCTGCTGGTGTCTGCCCTGAGAAGGGGGATTTGTGTCTGTGCTGCTTTCAGGGAAAGAGAAAATGTGCTTTGGGCTCCCCTGAAAGCAAGGAAATGTGCTTTCATTGCTCCCCCTTATGAAAGCTTTGGGCTTTCATAACAGCTCCTTGAGGGATGGAGCAGAGGTGTGGAGGTCCCCAGGGACCCCAGTGCCCCATAACTATAGTGCCAAGAGCCGGCCCAGTGTTCCCCCCCACCTCCCTCCACTGTGACTGCCTGTCTTAGGGCATCCCAAAAGTAGCTGGGGCCAGGGCTGAGATAGCACAACCCCACAGGCAGCCCCAGCCTGAGATATTCCCAGGGGGCTGGGCTGAGGACATTGAGTGAGGACGCTGAGGGCTGCATGGCCCTGCAAAACCACCCAAATATGGCAAACAACTGAACCCAGAGCTTGGCTGGACTGTGGGTGCCCTTCAAGGAACTCAGACAAGAGGAAAGCAGAGTTGTTTCCCCTGGATCCCCAAGGCTGAGCCAGGCTGGATGCTCTGCATGTGATACCACCCTCACTTCTTCTGCAGCTGACAGGGATTTTCTCAAAGGAGGAGGAAAAAACATTATGGAAGCTGCAAAGTCATGAAGAGCAGCAACACAAGATGGCAATATGGGGGTCCAGTTTTACCCAATGCCTTCAAACCCACCCAAGAGAGCAAGCCTCCAAAACCTGGCAGGTACTGGAAATACTTTCAGCACACATGGGAATCCCTGGGGCTGGGTCCCAACTCTGCTAGAGGGGTTTGCACCTGGAAACACCAGCTGAGGGCACTGGGAGCCCCTGCTCTGCTTGGGGGGATCCCCTTGGTGACCACATTGTGGGAGAGGTGAGGTACCCCAAATCACCCTGTAAGCAACAGCCGCTTCCTCCATTACCCAGCCAGCACTGCCAGCACACTGGGGAAAAAAGGAATTTCTGTGTAAATCCCATTTACTGTTGGGTTTCTCACTTCCCGCCCAGTAGACAATCCCAGCCCTCAGTGCAGCGCTGCATGAAGGGGCAGTTTAATGTATTTTTGGAAGGAGAGGAAAAAAAAGCCCTCTCTGAAAAGAGCCTCTTTCAGCTAATAATGAAGTGAATATTATATTAAGAGTGAAAACATATTCAGGGGAACTTACAGAGGGAGACAGAAAACCTTTTCATAACACCCTGGCCACAAACACAACTGCCAATTAAACCAGCTTTGCTCTCTGGCTGGTGCCAACACAAACGAGGGGCCAGGAGCGGAGCATGGAGCTGGCTCATTCTGTGCCCGGCTGGGCTTGCCCACGGCTGGCAACACAAAGGTGTTTCTGCTTCCATGACTTTCAGGGCGGGCCATTGGAACAAAAAGATCTGAGTCCCTTGTCCTTACCTGGGGGAACGGGTGCCCAGTGAGGCAAGGGACTATGGTGCCATGGGGGTCCTTGGTCCTTGTCCCAGCCCAGGGGCTCCAGTGCCATGGGAATTCCTGGTTCCTGTCCCAGCCCTGAAGAACAGGGTGCCCAGTGACTCAAGGGGCTCCAGAACTCCAGGGAATCCTCTGCCCCTATACCAATCCAGAGGATCCAGTGCCACAGGGGCCCTTGGTCCCCGCCTGCAGCCTACTCTCTGCCCTGTCAGCAGCACAGGGATGGTGGCAGGAGCCTGAGCCCCCAAGTCCCTGGGATCAGCAGGATTGCTCCTGGCCCAGGGGAGGGTGCTGAGCACCCACCCAGACTGAGCTGATAGGACCAGCATCCCCACGCGTGCCAGGAAGGTTTGGAGAGGTGCTACATTTCCCACTGCAGCACCTTGTGCCTTGGAGGAAACATAACAGGAGGTTATGTGCCTTGTATCATAACAGGAGGTGCCACGATGTGGAGCACCTTCCAGCATTCCTATTTCACGTGCCCTGGATGTGAAACCTCAGCGCAGGTTTAGCACAGCCATTTCATGTGTTTTGGTTGCTTGCCAGTGGTCTCAGCTCACCCTTGTCCCTGGCAGAGCACAGCCCACACTGTAGGGGGCACAAGGTCACCCACCCACACTCTCTAGGGTTTCTGCACCAGCTGCCAGTGGAGGGAACAGGCATGGAGTGGGATCTCACTGTCCTTATGTGTTCTTGGGAGTCGGTGTGCAGGGGAGGACAACATGATGGGAGATGCTTAGGTGACACACAGGGGTTGTGATTCACACTTCAAAGAGGCTTTATCTTTGCAGCCCAAGGAGCTGCTGGATTGATGGGTTGAGGGTGCATGACATTTCAGGTTTGGATAAACAGCCATGGCAGGAAAACTTCACCTGAGATCAGATAATCTTGGAATTGAGCAAACCCGGCCCAGCTGCAGAGCTGCAGGTTGACATTTGATAAACCCAAACTGGAAATAAAAGACCACTGCTGAGCTAGGACCAACCTTTGGAACAGCTTCTCCAGGGAACACATTGAACTGTTTAATGGAGGGGGGAAAGGGAGGCATTTTGGCCAAAATTTAAAATTCCAGTAGGAAACTTTTCTCCGATTCGGTGTTTTTTGACTATCACCCTGAAAGTGTGGCTCGCTGTAGAGATTTTTGTCTCTTTTGCTCAAGGACTAGTATTTCTGCTTTAATGCCAAGTCAGGATCTAAACACACCTCTGATTTTGCCCAGAGGATAAGAGATTGTATTTCCTCCTTTAATAACAAAAAAGAAGGAAGGAAGGGAGAAAGGAGGGGGGGAAAAAAGGGGGAAAAAAAAAGGAAAAAAGAAAGGAAAAAAAAGAAAGTAGTTTTTGGACATAATTTGGTAAAGAAAAATGCACTTCAGCAAGATATACCTCACCATGGGAAGTCTCCAACAGCAACAAACTGCCTGTCAACGGACTCTGGGTAAAGTACAATTAACTGGCATGGCCTGGGTGGCAGGGAAGGGTGGCTGCTGTTCCTGCAGTGTGCGCTGCTGGCAGCAGGACTGCAGTGAATCTTCCAGAGGCTTGGAAAGCTCCTCACTGTGCCACAGCAGTCACACCACTCCTACACTTCAAATTTAGTAGATGAAATGTCTTCCTCAATGGGCTCCCCACAGTTTCGAGTCCAGGAGATCCTGCCTTTCCAAGGTCATTGGTGGACAGGGATGTGCCAAGTCTCCACTCATGGATCCAGCTGTCCACAGTCATTTGACCCCAGGGCTGGCAGGGAAGTGCCAGCATCGCCCATGGTAGGGAACTCCAGGGAAGCACAGCTGTCCCATTCTGGAAAACTTGCCTTGTTTATGTCTTCAGAACTATCTTATCCCAGGAAGCACAAAGTTCTCTGCTTCTTGTAGGGTAGAGGCATCAACTCCCAATCAAATTTATGTAGAGAAAGACAGATATCCAGATTTAAAGGCCATCAGAAAGGAGTCCCAAACACCACTGGGAAGGAGGCATTGCCATCTAGTGTCAGGCTAGGAAAGGGTTCAGGGACACATTGGCCCTGCAGCAGGAGCTGAACTGGATAATCCCAGTGGGTCCCTTCAGTTTAGGATATTCCATGCTTCTACAATTCTCCTCTTAGTGCCAGCCCAACCTCTGCTGACTGGAGATACGGTTTTAGACCCTTCTGCAAAAGAGCAAGGCCAAGATGATGGACAGACAAGGCCACCTGTGATGCATGGATGGCTGGGAAGCCCTGGCTGATAGCGCTGTGGAAGTCAGAATCATGGAATGGTTTGGGTTGGGAGGGACCTTAAAGCTCATCTTGTTCCATCCCCTGACATGGGCAGACACACCTTTCACTAGACCAGGGTGCTCTTAGCACCAACCCAGCCTTGGATACTTCCAGGGATACAGAGGCAGCCACAGTTTCTCTGGGCAAGCTGTGCCAGGGCCTCATAATGTTCACAGGTGTTTTAAGTAGTGAATAGCCACCACACCGGCTTTCCCCACACAGGGAAGAATTTCTTCCCACTATCCCATCTAACCCTGCCCTCTATCAGCGGGCAACCATTCCTCCTTGTCTTGTTACTCCAGCTCCTTGTCCAGAGTCCTTCTCCAGCTCTCTTGGAGCCTCTTTACACAGAGGAACAGGCTCTAAGGTCTTCTTGGAGACTTCTCCAGGTGAACACCCCCAGTTCTCCCAGCCTGGCTCCAGAGCAGAGGGACTCCAGCTCTTAGAGTATCTCTGACGCTGCATTTATTCAATCCTAGCCACAGCCTCATGTGTGCACATGGAGTTCTGGAGTTTGCTCCAAAGCTGGTATTATTCAGCAATTTTAGATCTAGCATCAACATTCACAGGAACGTTCAGCCAAAACAAAAGAGTACAACAACCAGTCGCCCACAAAGGGAGCCAGCTCTACAGACCCCATTCCAAATTCCAGCTCCTTTCAGGCATTAATCACTCTTGCAATCTCTTTTATTTGTGCAATAAATTGGCACAAGTCCTGCCAGCTTTAGTGTTCAGGTTGGTTTATTTCCTCAGAACAAAAATATCAAACATATTCTTTTAAGAACAACCTGTGTAAATAGAAAACTTCATGGCATCCTCCTCCCACTCACAAATTCCCTGAAAGCAGCCTGGAATTTATCTGCAAGAGGCAGGTCATCAGGAAAGAGTTTTCTTCAAACAGTGTGCATGGGAGAAGAGAAGGAATTTACACAGACCCATTCCTCTCTCCAACAGCACGGATTTAATTATTCTGTAAACTGCCTCAAAACATAGCAAACAAACCAAACTTCAGGAAAATCAGGTTATGTATAAACACTGAACCTTCATTTCAGTCTCTTGAAGTAAGACAGTGCTCCTGCCCCTTTTCCCAAAACTTTTATGAGATGCTGAGATCTCCATGTGCCAAAACGTGGACAGCTGCAACAGTCCTAGGATGACAAAGTATCACAGTCAGTGTTTCCCCAGCATCACCGGCACAGTTTATTGAATTTCAGCTCTCAGTAATCCATGGGTACCAGCACACACTTCCAGTGGCCCTGAAAGAAACACCTAAAATTCCACAGATTAGCACAAGTGGAACAAACACAGTGAAATCCCCTTAAAATCCATTCAACTTCCTCATGAAAGACTTGGAGAAAACAGAGTATTAAGTGACAACAACTAAAAACAAGCCAGGCCCCCTCAGGGAAACTCCCAGAGCACTCCTTGGGTCACCTCCCTTCCTACACAGGGTCATCCATGCTTCCCATCGCTTACACTTTTCCTAGTTCTGGAAAACTGAAGCCTGGATACTTACTCTGCCTTTGGGAGAAAGGTGAATCTTGTATGAGACACAGGAATTTCTCCTCAACCCAGATTTCTATTGTTTCTCCCCGTATTTCCCTGTTCCCAGCTCCTTCCTGTTGCAGGACAGGAGCACTGGAGGGCTTGGCTATCTGGCTGCATCCCAACACTGGATCACAGAGCACCCCCAGCACTTTGGGCAATTGTTTACCTCAGCTCATCACTCACAGTTGGGTCCTTGACAGTCTTGAAGCCCTGGCAAGGGAAATGACAATTTCCACATCCAGCAAAACCTCTTTATTTCATCTCAGCCTCCACCCATATCTCCCCTTCTTTAGGGTAACCAGAAGGAAATCCGTATCTTGGTGCAGCATCAGCTTGGTCTGGGTAAGAACCAGAACTGTTTTTAAGTGGTGATTCCTCCCTCCTCAGCTCTAAATTTGAAAGGGGAACCTCTCTGGTCACTGATCAGGACTTGGCTCACCCACCTCGCCTTCTAATGGCTTCAGTGACTTTGTTGCCAAAAGCTCACCTGCTCCTCCAGCGCCTCTCCCAGGTGGGCTTTCCCTCTGCTCCTGCAGAAGCAGCACCTTCCCTTCCCTAGTCCTCATACAGAATCAGCACCTTCCCCTGTGGCTGGTGCCACAGGTCACATCCTGCTGTTCTTGATGTAGCTACAAGTGGCTCCTCTCAAATACCAACACAGAAAACCTCCTACTGGAAGTATATCCGCAATTTGTGAGCACAAAAGATACCAAAATACTGCTGGAACATAAGCCTTGTGCCTCTCTCATCCACAGGATTACCAGCAGAAGGAAAAATAGAATAAATTAAAACCCAAGAAAATCCTTAGAAACCTTTCCCCAGACCAACCCAGTATCTGTCTCCTACAGGAGCTCTGAGTATCAAAGGATCCCATCCAAAAGGTGCATGACCTGCTCACAGCTCAGGAATACCAGGAGCCCAAACCCATTTTTATACTCTTCCAGCATCTGCATGCTACCACAGCTGGCACAGCCAGCTCAGCTGAGTGGCCATTCCAGCACATGTAAATCAAATTACTGGTAGCAAAATAGGAAAGCCTGTTCCTTAGAGGATATTGAGTTACAGGCTGCTAACCAGGAGGCAAAAAAACCCCCAAGAACTGTGAGGGAAATAGCTTCTTTATAGACTAAAAGAGGAGAAGATGAAGCATCACATGATGCTCAAAATCCACACCTCATTCATTATACATCCTTGAAAGGCACCACAGGACAACGGGATAACTGGGGCCTTGATGAACATCAAGACTCTCCAGCCCACCCCCAATGACTCATCTCCCTCTGAAGACCCTGGAGCAGTGGGATCACCAGTCCATGGGCTCAGAGCCACACAGAACTCATGACCAAGGGCCACTCTGCCAGAAAACTGGGTCTGAGTCAATACAATGTGCCTCTTACAAGGGCTGTCCCCAATTTAAAGTTCAGGATAATAAAAGCACAAAAGAGTTGAGGAACTTTTAATACTGTCAGAAACACAGGAGTGAGACTTCCAGCCTACCACAGACTGGGAGTTAGTGCACTCACCAAATCCCATGTTACAGCCTTGTTTAATAGGCCCCCTTGTACTGCCAAACCTTCCAAAACTTTGGGGGTACACGAGGTTCCTGACACACAAGATATCAGTTGTCAGTCCAGGCTGGCAGCACTTTCCAGGAAAAGGGGGAAAGGAAGTCCATAAAGAAGGAAAATGACTGAAGGACACTTCAGCTGATCTCCTCTTTGAAAATGAATCAGAGACAGGAACACCTATATAATTTCTCCAGTCCCCAGCAGAAAATTCTTTCAACCAGGAGAAGGAAAGAAAGGCTTCAAGTGGGAAAAAGTAATCCTTTTTCTTGATGTGCTACAGTGTTCTCTGCATTGTTAAGCTAAAGCATCCTTGCTCCTCCTAAAATAAAACTGACTTCCACTCTGCTCCTTGTCAGTTTAATCCCATCCCCATGCAGCAGTTCCTTCACATGTTCCCAACAGGAATACTTCAAAGCTGATCACCGAGTGTTCCCACTAGCTGTTAGCTGGGGTTTGGGGTGTCTAATTTGGAGAGAGCCTACAGCTAACTGAGGCTTCTTGTACACCAGGAAAATAAAGGATCAGACCAAGAGGTTTCTGGTTTCATGGCTGCTGTTTGAAGTAATAAAGTCTTTACACGCAGCTAATTAAAAAAATATTCAAACTGAAATCCTAAAGCCATTTCAGGGAGTGTTTGATCAGTTTGTCTCTTTCATTTCCACCAAATGGCTCCACAATCAGAAGAGAAGTGGAGGGGAATCACAGGATGCTGCAGACACAGTAGCTGGATGGGGTTCAACACCAGTGCTGCTCCTGGATGGAGGAGAACAGCACACTCCAACCAGAAGCCTGCTCCAAGATTTGTTTCCTTCACTACAGCAGGTTGGCAGCAACTCAGCCATGAAATCCAGCAAGGCACATTCAGATTTCAAAGGTCACACACAAGCCTGTTGGTCTCAGCTATTTTAACTCATCCTTTGGAACTACAAAGCTGATCACCAATTCATAGGGAGTAACACACCAGGTCACAGGTCATTTATAATCATAATTATGATATAATTATATCACCTTTACTCTGCATTAAAGCCACAGTTAACAGTTAATGCTTAAGTAAGGCTTTACAATTTGTTTAATATGCATTTCTGCATAAAAAACTGCAGGTGCATCTTCCCCAGCTCCCCTTTCCTGCCTCCATCTCTAGAAGGGCTGTAGGGAGGCACCAAACACAGCAGATAAAGTTCCTGTCAAAACACGAGGAAACTGGAAAACTCAGAATTGTGCACTTAAACATTGCTCCTGCCAGTTCAGCCCTCACTGCCCCCATGCCTTGAGGCAGTAGCTCCCAGAGTGCTGCACTGGGATAACCCTCAGTGAGAAGAGTGCTCCTCAAGTTAAGTATCCAAGAAATCAGGTTAGTGGTGGCAGTCTGGAAAGCTTTCACATCTCAGAAAAGTGACTTTAAAGGATATTCAGAGAAATGCAGCCTCCTCTCTTAGGGGAAATAGAACATCTCCTCTTCAATGCTTCTGTTCAGATCTAAATGAGATTCACAACTGAGCATAGAGAAGAAAGGAAGAGAAGTTGTGACTCAGTAGCCAGAAGGATAAAGCACATCCTAACACCGCAGCTCCACATGAGCCTGGCTGGGGAAGCAGATGTTATGTGCACACATCAGCAAAGAGCCAAAACCATGAACAGCAACTGCCTGAGAAGTGCTCTTCACTCAGAGCCTGACCAGTCCCACAGGCACTGACACTCTGGAGAAAAACCACT
The DNA here is from genome assembly GCA_013400635.1 of Hypocryptadius cinnamomeus. NCBI lineage: Eukaryota > Metazoa > Chordata > Aves > Passeriformes > Zosteropidae > Hypocryptadius > Hypocryptadius cinnamomeus. The sequence continues at coordinate 63,498 of VYZP01004006.1, read as the reverse complement.
GCGACCACGAGGAAACAATCTCATGGACTCCACGAGAGGCTCCTGACAGGCTGCAGTGCTCTGGAGTGCTGAAATGAAATTCCAGCAGCACCAGGGTGCTCTCAGCAGCTGATAACATTATGTGCTGGGCAATCACCCTGACACCAGGAGAGGAACAGCTATTTACAACACCAGCCTGTCCTGATTTATCTGGGCATGAGGCACTGCCATCCCAGGGAGCTTTCTCTGAGCAGGTGACATGCCTTAGGGAGAAAATTCCCTAATTAGGGACCATTTATATGCTCTCTGTGGAATTGGCTCTGCAGTCAGCCATGCCCTCCTCTTTTCTCTCTAAGTGCTCTTCAGGGATGTCCAGCTGTGAGGGCTTCAAGTGGCTACTCCAATGGTTGAGGTGGCTGTGGATATATTCTCAGAGCATGGCAGCACACAAGCACAGATACTCACCCTTCCCACATCCAAAGTCAGAGCCCCATCACAGATGCCCAAACCCACAGAGGAAAGCAGAAGGAACAGATATGCTGCTCGTCTTTCCTAGAGCCAAGCCACATAAACATCAACTGCCATCTCAAGATCTGCACTTACACACATTTTTTCCTCAGGACTTTTTTTCCAAGTCAATTTACCAAGATTCTCAGCTCTGCAGAAGATCCACAGTGAGTTCCAAGAGCTGCATGTATGCTAGATAGACACTCTAGCAGGACGAATTCTCCAGAGATCTGTAACAAGTCTTGACTCCAAAGGCCCTGAATGCTGATGACATGCACTACCATCCCGAACCTAAAGTGATGGAAGGAAGAGCTGTGAAGTCTGCTTAGATCTGGGATAAGACAAGGATACATAAAGCAAAAAGGAAGAACACAAAGCAGAGCTCTTTCCCAAGAATACCTTTAAAAAAACCAACCCAAACACTTAAAACAGCACCCAGACAAAGCAACGAAAGTTCTTGTTCAGACAGCAAGAGGTCTTATAAGAGGAACAATTACGGGAAGGTGAAAGAAGTGATGAACTCTTCAACACACACTTCTGGCTCAGGAAGGACTTCACCCAGCAAGTGGGGGCTGAAACCGATCCTCGGAGCAGCTCCCAGTCCTTCAAGTGCTCAGATAACCTCTATGACAAAAATGTTCAGCATTCTATGGAATCAACAGCCCCTGATAAAGTAGGGTGGGCTGCACAAGAGGCACATTAAGGTCATGTCTATCCTTACTGGAAATAACTCCTGAGTTCTGCAAACCAACTCTCCACAGTGCCAAGACACTCCCTGCATATGAAGCAAAAAGACTTTCCAAAAGCTCATTCCCTAAATATGGAGCCCTTGTGGGGACTTCCTGGTGCTGACAGCCAAAACCATTACCTGCTTGCAAAGTGCTGCTGCCACTGTGTCAGACACAGCCACCAGTGCCCAGATGCTGTTCCAGCAGGGATGAGCCCCCAGTTCCATCAGGTGCTCTGTGCTGCTGATGATGGAAAAGACGCTCCAATATGGAGCAGCGGAGGGAGCTGGGAAAGGGGCTCAGCCTGGAGAAAAGGAGGCTCAGGGGGGACCTTCCAGCTCTACATAGCTCCCTGACAGGAGGAGGCAGCCAGGTGGGGGTCAGGCTCTGCTCCCAGGGAACAGGGACAGGACAAGAGGGAAGAGCCTCAAGCTGTGCCAGAGGAAGTTTAGTTTGGATATTCTGGAAATTTTTTTCACAGGATGGTTGGTCAGCCACTGACACAACTGCCCAGGCCAGTTGTAGAGTGTCCATCCCTGGAGGGGTTTAAGAGATGTGTGGATGTGACACTTGGGGACATGGGTTAGGGTGGTCTTGGCAGTGCTGGGGGAACAGGTGGACTCTATGATCTTAGAGGGCTTTTCCAACCTTAACAACTGTGTGATTCAGTGACTCCATGCACAAGTGAACAAGGCTTAGGAGCTCACAAGTAGATGAGTGTTTCTCAAAACCACAGTGAACACTTTTGAGGGCCCTCAGCACTCATTGCATTAACCTCAGCTGCCCCTGTATCATCACAGCTACTGCAATGCCCAATTAGAGCATTTAAAACTCTGCTAAAGTTTGTTGGTGTTTCACTGCTCACTAGAGCAGAGAGTTGGCAGGTCTCAGGACTCAGACTAGCACCAACACCCTCTCATAACCAGGAGAGCACTTCCCTTGAAGGGTATCAGGACAGTAATAAGCATCTATGATAATTTAAAACCCCTAGATTAAAGACTAAGAAAAACAGGACAAAAACATCTCTTCTGTTAGTTTAAAGGGAAAGTCTGGAGCCTCCAAAGCAGCAGGACTGGTGCCCAGACAGAGCACAACTCAAGGAGAGAAAAAAGGCCTGAAAAATTATAACTCAGAAAAACTTAGGATAATCATGTGCCTCCTTGCTGTGGGAAGTGAGGGATAGTGACTCTGAGTGCTCTGCGAAGCTAAAACTTCATAAAGAAATTCCCATCTTACACATAGCCAATTCTGTTTAAACTCCAGCTGCATGATAAACCAGCTGTTATCATGGGAATGGAAAGAGCCCAGCACCTTTTTCATGTTCTTCTGATTTGTAACACCAGAATATTTTATATTAGAGCTGCTGGCAAAGGCTCTGAGAAGTAAAACCTCACACAGGGATATCCCTTGGGGTCTCAGCCTGGCCTTCCCAGGACCAGTGCCAGGTGACCTTCAACAGGCAGGAGCTGGAGGAGAACAGAATAACAGAAGGTTGGATAAACCCTCTAAGATCTAGTCCAACCACCAATCCAGCACCACCATGTTCATCACTAAACCCTGTCCTGCAGTCCCACATCCACGCATTTTAGGAACACTTACAGGAAGGGTGACTCCACTACTGCTCTAGGCAGTCTATTCCAATGCTTTACAACCCTTTCCATGAAAATTCCCCAAATATCCAATCTGAATCTGGTACAACTTGAGGCTGTTTCCCCTTGTCCTGTCACTTATCACCTCAGAGTAGAGCCCAACCCCACCTGGCCCCAACCTCCTGTCAGCAAAGTTTCCTTTCAGCACTGCAGCCAGGAATCTGCTTCTACCTCACCTGGGAGCCTTGTGTTTGAGCACAAAAGGAAATTACAGGCTTTAGGCACTTCCTAAATCAGAGAGAACAGCCGAGGGCCCATCCTTGGATAAGGCTGGAGGACCAATATTTCACCACAGCCTTGAAAGGCACAGTGGGACACTGGGATATTGTACAGGTCTCTGTCCTTTCCATTTCACATCATCTTGTGGCTAAGTCCTGGCCAGACCTTCCAGTCTGGGCAAAGCCAGACCTAGTGCATCCAGACCCACATCCAGTACGTCCCCTAGGAAAGCATATCAGGGATCCCTAAAACCAGGTGGCACAGTAATTTCTTCGGTTTCCAGAAGAGATCAGAGCCCAGGATCCTTCCAGAGAGGTATTACAGGTACTACTGCAGGCAGGAACTGCAGAAATCCTCAAAAAAAAAGTGCAAGATGCTAGAAGAGGAGAGAGCTGGAAGGAAAACAACCTCATTAAAGCCTTTCTCCTTCCTTTGCTTAACAAGGAGAATGCTTAATTAAGTCTTCCTTCAAGCCTTCCCCCTGGCAAGGCTCAGCAGAAAGCAGAGATTTAACAATTTCCTCTGCAGCACAGGACACCTCAGTGGGACAGGAATTAGCATATTCTAAAGGAGCAGTGAATCGCTGGTTCTCTGTTGTTCAGCCGCAGTGGGGAGGGACAAAATCAGCAGGAGGTACACTTCAGCTCTGCTCAGGAATAAGAGAGAGCAGGAGGGGAAGGAGCAAGTTGCTGTTTATTCCAAGTCTGGAGCTTTCCCAAGGCAGGAGTTTGATTGTGTTATGCACAGACTTCTCAGTTTATTTGCAAGTCTCCTGCAGCTTAGTAGGTCAGTTCAACTGGCAACTGCTGCTGATTTTAAGTCCAATTACAGTCACTTCTACCTGGTGACACAGCCTCAGTTCTGCAGCAAATTCTCACCATCAATGCCTCCAGAATTGGCAGAACTTGCTATTCACGGCAATCACCAGTTTGACCTCAAAGTTACTGTTTCCCATCATAATTTCAGTCTTGTTTATTTTCACTGCAACATCTCCCTGTGTGTTCCCAACTCCTGGGACCACTTCTCCTGTGTACTGAGCTGAGATACATATTAGAGACAAGCTTTCAACTCTGGCTCACCTATAACCAAAAATAAGAGTGCAGAGATTCATCCTCCTGGGACAGAACTATCACCAAGGTTCCTCTACTAGAATCCAGACATTCCTAGGGAAATTGTCCCCAGTCCTCATGATTTAGTTCTCTTTTGAGAGAGAGTCCACAGCAACACAACAATGGGAAAGTGCCTTTTTTTTTTCCTGATGTGTCTTTCAATCAAAACATAACAAAAAGTTCCAAAAAACCAGAGGCCTCAGCCCACCATTCTGTGGTTTAGGGGACACCAAGGAGGACTTCAAGCTCTGCACATCCCAGGAAACTAGGCTCTACATACCTGCACCACACAAAGTGAACAGAGACAGGTTAATAAACCAAACCCTCAGAGGGGCCAGCTTGAGACCCAAGGGATTTAGAAGGAACTGCAGCAGGATGGACTTAAAAAGGAGTTTGTGCTTCTGTCTCCCCCTGAGTACTTCTGAATTCCCCCAAGAAGCACCACAAGCAGCCTTGCATTTCGCCAAAGGATAGATCTATTCTGACACAAAATTCCATTGAAAAGGTAGGAAATGTGTTCTGAGCAAGATGTTTGTGGCAATTAGAAGAACTGGGTTCTACAGCTGGCAGGAGATACAGAAATCATGGAATAGTCTGCGTTGGAAAGGACCTTAAAACCCGTTGGTTTCACTCCCTGCCATGGACATGACCACTTTCCACTAGGCCAAGGTGCTCAGAGCCACATCCAGCCTGGCCTTGAACACTCCCAGAGATGGCGCAGCTCCAGTTTCTCTGGGCAACCTGTGCCAGGCTCTCACCACTCTCACTGGTAGGAAAGTTCCTCACCCTCATAGGAGGAAAGAATTTCCTCCCTATATCCAATCAGAATCTTCCCTCTTAAAGTCCTTAAAGCTTAAAGTCATTCGCCCTTGTCTTACCACTACAAAATCCCTTGCAAAAATATCAGGCAGAAGGAAGATGCTTAGGTGCACCCAGGTTTGAATGTAATTATACAAAACAGCCCTGGATTATTCAGTACAGAGAAATGAACTTAGTTCCTGGAACACAGCAGGGGTCAGCAAAGGCATAGCAGTCTCATCTTGGAAAGAGCTCTGAAGCAAGGGATGGATGCAGTAATGTTCAGGAGGGAAGAGACACTACACTTACAGCTCTTAGCCATTCAGGAGCTGGACCACAGGTCAGCTCAGTGCTCCACAAGCACCTGTCAGCTGGTATATAGGGAGGTTTTCTGTAACTTTTGTGATTCCACTGGTCCATTAACCATGGACTGCAGACAGCATTTCCAGCCCATCTCCTCACTCAGTGTCTAAGAGAATAGATGAAGCTGGCCTGCCAAACTGCCCCAGTACAGCCTGTACCCTAAACTTAACTGGTACAAAGCTGTTGGAAAGCATTAAAGGATGTTCTGTCTCAATTCTGACCAATTGCCAGTGTCTTTGACAGGGAGCAGGAGCTCCTGCTAGAACTGCTTTGCTCCTCTCTGAATGTATAATGAAGTTTTAAAGCAGCAGCCCAACATTCAGCTCCCACAGGGCCTGCAGGAACCTCCTCCAGCAAAGGACTTCTTTTGCCATGAATGAACAGTAGATTTTTGTTTGGGTCTCAGTGATTTATGTTCATCTGGGAGACTTAGTTTCCTTTTAATACTGCAAAAAAAATCAACTTCAAGGAAGCTTGGAAATATTTTTGACTGACAGCTATCCATCAGCTGTGTAAGGTGGGACAACTCCACACACAGGAGTCAGTGGATAAATTGGCTGACAAGCAGTTCAGCCCAGCACTTAAGCTTGCCTACAGGACAGATTTTGCCCTTTTCCTTTGTAGTTCTCAGTCTCCTCTAACCAAAATCACTGGTTTTACTTACACCAGATGTGTGGAAATCAGCATCTCCACAAGATGCTTTCTGGGAAACAAGAAGCCACACAACTTTCCCAGGGGAGGACCTGTCTGATGCCCCAGCACATCACGACAATCACCCTGACTCCCACCACAAACCAGGCCCAGGTGATCCCAGACCCTCACAAGAGCTTCCCAGGTCAGACACCACCAGGGATAAGACCCAAGGTCCTATATGCTTCCAAACTGCAACTTCCTGAAACGCAGCAAGTGGAAAATCAGAGCCTCTCGCCAAATCTAGAGCCACAGACTTTCTGCGCAAGGCCTCATCAGTCTTACATCCCCTTTCAGAGCTCCTTTCCTGGGGGCAGGCACCTGCTAACACAGTTAGTAAGTCTCATCCCAAACCCAGGGCAGGATGATTTGTGCTCCGAAGTCACATGCCCAGCTTGGACCAGAGCACAGGGGCAGCAGGAAGGGAAAAGGCTCCACAAGGAGTCATGTCCAGTCAGGAGAAGGTTGTGTTCCTTTAGGAAGCAGAGTTCAATCCAACCTCTTCCTCAAATACTGCCTTACCTTCCTCACAAACACAAAGAGACAACCTTAAAACACCAGAGCTGATGGAAAGGCTGCCAATATTCATTTTATGCTAGCAAAAGGTACTGTCTGTATTGCAGGAGAGACAACAGCAGCAAACTGATGGCCCTGAGCTGGGGATGGTTCATGACAGAATTCTGGAAAATGACAAAATCCTTCCTTCTCTAGGGTTTCTCCCAAAGCAAGAGACCAGAAAAGACTTCTGCTCCTGCTTGCACCCCGCTGAAGATTTTGAGGAAAAAAAGAAGGATCAAAGAGCCTTTGTGCATTTATAAACCTGTCGATTTTGCTAGAAGATTTAAGGCTTTAAAGAGTCCAAAACATCTACTTGAAGTTTTCTATCCAAACAGACTTCTTTTAATACTTAAAAAAACCCCCAGAAATAAAATATTTAGATTTTTCTGAAGTGAGGCATTCCAACAGCTCCAGACAGAAGTGCTGGAGGGGAGGAGGAAATCCAATTCTTAAGTTTGACAGGAACTTTTATTTTTTTTTTTTCCCCTTTCTTTTAATTGGCAGAGAAACAAGACTACAGAGCTATTTCAGCCCCTGGCTCTGACCAGGAATAGCTGGGATGAGCAGCACAGGAAACAACAAACCAAACTTACTCAACTGCTGCCAGTTCCAGGTCCCTCTCCCACACATGCTTTGCCTCACAGGAAAGATTCTTCAAGGTGATGATGTAGCAGTATTCCACACCACCATCCTGCCCTTCCTCTCCACACACTCCCACCACTTTCCATTCTGCCTCCAAAAGCCTGCCCCGCAGAAGAGAAGCAGATTCCCCACCTGAGAACACTACAGGTATGACAGGTTTTGGGAGAGTTCAGCCCTTTTCAAAACCTGGTTACCTTGATTTCTTCTCAGCCATAAGAATTGAGAGGGTCAAACATCTGGCAGCACATTTCTTTCTCCATTTCCATGTACTCCTTGTAGTATCTGCAAAGTAGAGCACAGGATGGTGTCAGGGGCTGGAGACTGTCTGTGCCACCATAAGTGTCACAAACTGAAAATAATGTCATTTTCTGGATATAAATAAATTAACATAATGGAAAATTGTGCTAGCAGCAGAGACACAGCTCCTCCAAGCCCTTCTTCCTGCAGTGTCAGGGAAAGAGAGCTGGAAATGTCATGCCTCACCCCCAGACCTTGGATCTCTGCTCTGCTCAGGACTAATTAGATCACTTGCCTTCTGTGAGACAGGTGCTTTCTACACTAGTTCTGGAAACATGGACAGTGCAGAGGAACCCCACCTGTGTGCTGTGGGATACTTTTGTGTGTCTTTATGCAAGTCCTTTTAGCACCCAGGAGACACTGTCCAGCCACCATACAGCAGGATATCTACCATGGATATAGGATCTGACAGAGGATGGGAAGGAGACAGCAGGGATTTGTGTCTGGACTAAGTGGATGACAAGCACATGTATCCTCCTCTGTTCTCTCTTCCTTGCCAGTGTGAGAGGATGGCAAAAGCTTCGCAGTCTGCTCCATCTGAACGTCTCCAAGCACAGCATCCTCTGCTCTGTGTGCTCTCACCTCACTGGTAAGGAATCCCTGAGCTGCAGGCTGACTCAGTTTGGGAACACTGTTCCAGGGATCAGTGGCTGCCCACGAGTTCGGCTTTCCTGCCTCTGCTGCCATATAAGGCCAAAAGCAAAGGGTTTTGTGCAACACACTAGAACCAGCCCCAGTGAGAGACTGGCTCAGGTTCTCTCAGCCCCAGCCCTCAGCACCCTTGGGGCTCAGAATCTCAGAGGGTATGGAATCCCAGCACAACAACAAATCCCTCCTGGTAAATCTCACACAGAAGTTGCTGACCAAGGATGCCCACCTGTAGCTGGCACATTCCCACACCTATGACAGCAGGAAATCCAAGAGCCCCTTGTTTGGAGGAACGGATTAATGCCAGATATTGGAAGAACCCAAATTCACTCTGGCTTTGATGCAATGCAAGCCTTCCAAGAGAATTCCTAGATCCAGCAGCAGAATTAGCACCAAAGCCACCACAGCTGAAACCAGACACATTCTACATAGCTCTCACCCTGGATTCTGCCTGTTGTTCTCCAGAGGATTTTGCCAAGAACCTGTTTCAGCCAGTAAACAGATGCATTCCAAAGCTTTGTTTTAGACAGCACAAGGGAGCTTGCTGATTACCACACAACATTGCTTTTAACAAAGTACAAATGCACTCAGTAAGGAAGTGACAAGCCACTAAGAACAAGATTTTGATTCATATTCCATTTCTGAAGCATTTGTCAGATCACACTACAAGTTCTCAGGAAAGGGCAGGCTGGCAACATTACATATCTAGCCAGAGGTAAGACCTCATTAACAACACCCAGTAACACTTGCTTCATCTGTTTCACACTAATTCCACTCTTCGTCACAGGCAAAAGGCCCCTCCTGCAGTGCTGCCTCCAGCATCGGAAACACATACAGCTGCTGGAGCAACTCCAGAGGAAGCCATGGAGATGCTCCAAAGGCTGGAGCCCCTCTGCTCTGAAGACAGGCTGGAAGAGCAAGGGTGTTCACTTGGAAAGAACTCCAGGAAGACCTCAGAATCCCTTCCTCTGCCTAAAGGGGCTCCAGGAGAGCTGGAGATGGACTTTGGACAAGGACAAGGACAAGAGAGAATGGCTTCCTGCTGCCAGAGGGCAAGGTTAGATGGGATACTGGGAAAAAATTCTTCCCCGTGAGAGTGGGGAGGCCCTGGCACAGGTTGCCCAGAGAAGCTGTGGCTGCCCCATCCCTGAAGTGTTAAAGGCCAGGTTGGACAGGGCTTAGAGTACCTTGGTATGGTGAAGAGAGTCTTCGCCCATGACAGTGGAATGAGCTTTAAGGTCCCTTCCAACCCAAACCACTGCATGGTTAAAAGCAAAAAGTACACCAGTTTTAACAGGCAGCGAAGCAGGAACTTCAGGACAACAGTGGTTTAACGTGCACTTAATTCTGACACACGCACACTCACTGAACGTGCTGCTCTCTACAGAGCTGGAGCTGACAAAGGCAGAAATGCCTTGTTGTTTCCCGGCCACAGCACCTAAACACCATTAGCAAAATTTCTCTTTTATCTACAAACATATTTCAAACAAATCTAAGGGAATACATGAGGCTTCTAGAATTAGGCCTTCTAGCACTATACATGTACTAGCCTCCAAGAGAAGCCAGCCAGATCTAGTTTAGAACTCCCCACACTCAGTGGACAATTTGGTAGCTCCATACCCAGTGGAAGATCAGGATGAATACAAGACATTAATTTAAAATTTCCAGACCAGCAGCTAATACTGCCTTCAAGCTCTTTGTACTTCAGAAGTAACAGAATAAATTTGCAGACTTGGTGTTAAGACAGACTATTAAAGACAACATGAATACACAGGACAGAACAGCCCTCCACCAACATATCCCCTGGCGAAAGGCACTCAGCCCACCAGACTGGCTTTTTCAGCAGCACCAACCCCTCTTTTTAGGTGTTACTGCTGCCTTTCTGCAAGTGGCTGGCACCGACATAGAGAAGAGGGTTCATATTCAAGGGCTGCTTTGTGAGCTCTAGAGCTGAGGACAGCATTGCCCCTGCCTCAGTAAACAGTGCCAGGAGGACAGCACACACTTTTGGGAAAAAGCTAATGCTTTTGGCAGTTTCAAAGGAAGAGCATCATGAGGGCATAGACAAGCATTAGTCATGTTTTGGTGGGGTGGGGGCATGACTAAAGCTGGCAGGACAGTCCTGAACTCAGCCTGTGGGGAAAGGGAGAGTTCATCTTCAGGGCTGTTCATTTATTATCTCCAAGATGGCAAGAAATTCACTTTTAATGAATATTAGTATTGTGCATTGAAGCACGTGCAACTGCTGAAAATAACCAACACATCTTAAAGGGAATGAAAATCATACTTATTGAGAACATTACCAGCTGGATCATCAGCCAAGTGTATTTCACTGGATTTGAGGTATTTTAGTAGCCCCCACATCCCTGTCCTCACCCTGATCTGCTCACAAGTCAGGAAACATACATTCCACCAAAGAAATACATGGAAAGGGTGGGTGCTTTGAGCTCCTCACTTGCAGCTTCTGGGTCTGAAAAATGTTTCAAGCTGTTTTCTCCACATGTGTTTTCCCAAGTCAATTATTAACCCAATAGTTTGGTGGTTTTTTGAATATTTTAAATATTTTGGAATGGGTATTACAGCCTGTCTAAGCACTTTCTCTTCCCCAGGTATGGAAAGGAGGGCTCTCACCCTGCTAACTTCTTCAGTTCATTGTTGATATCACGATTGAAGGGCTGGATGCACTGAGCTCTGGCCAGGAAATCCCGGGATTTGCTGTACTCCCTCATGTAGAGACAAGCCTGTCATGGAAAGAAATTAGATGCATCACAAGATAAATACAGACCCACTGCCCTTCTTCAGGCCTATGTGCCAAAACAAACTCTTTTGCGACACAGAAAAGTAATTCAGGAACACTCCAGGAAAAGCTCCATGTGACACATTTCCAGAGAGCCAGACTTTCCAAAAGGGCAGATGCAGACAAACCACCTTGACTACTGCAGCAGCCCAGAATTCAGAGACTCTCCTCAGTTCATTCTGGGCTCCCTCCACAGTCAGGCTGGGATGTTCCATGATAAGTTATTTGCCCACCTGGCCACACCTGAACAGCGCTTTGGCATTTCCTTGGTCCATCTCCAAGGCTAACTCCCCGTATTTCAAAGCTCGGTCAGCACGTTCCAGTTTCAGGTAAGTGAGTGAGAGATTCAGGAACAGCAGCAGTTTTGAAGCGTTGATCTGGCTCTGCTCTGCCTTACTGGAAGAGCTGCGACCCAGGATGGAGAGTGCCTGAGCAGAGAGGGAAAAACGGCCAGTGCACAATAAATCCATCATGGAAAGTGAGAAATCCATCTCATCCAACAGCTACACCCATATTTCTGTTCACCTAGGTTACTAAAAAGGAGTAACAATCAAAATTCTAAATACAGGGCATGGCATTCTCAGCATGACTAGTCATGCTGACCATATGACCACAGGTTTAGAAACTTACCATGGAAAGCGGAAGAATCAAAAAAAAAAAAATACCCAGGACTCAGATTTAATATGGATATTTTACAGGGAAGAAGGCAAGTCAAATTACTTCTGTTTCAAAAATCCAAGCAAAAGCAACTTTGAATCATCTCTGCTACCTCTAAAAAAGTAGCAGATGCCTTCCAGTTTGAGAATAACTGAGTATTTACCCTGCCTGGAGAGGGAGCTGAAGAGGCTCAGACTGGGACGAATGATTAGGGGGGGTCTGATCACCTTTTCACTCTCTACAATTCCTGAACAAGAAGGTGCAGACAGATGGGGGTCAGGCTCTGCTCCCAGGTAGCTGGACAAGATAAACAGCTTCAAGTTGCAGCACAGGAGGTTCAGGTTGGATACTGGGGAAAATTTCTCACTGAAATTGTTGTCCAGCCCTGGCACAGAGGCTATTCAGGGCAGTGGTGGAATCCCCACCTCTGGAGGATTAACAGCCCTGTGGATGTGGCACTTGTGGACATGGGTTAGTGGTGGCCTTGGCAGTGCTGGGGAACAGTTGGACTTGGTGGTCTCAGAGAGCTTTTCCAGCCAAAATGATTCTGTGACTATGCCTTCATTTACCACTGCTGCTCACACAAAACCAGGTGTGCAAGCCCTGTTCTGAAGTAACAAACTATGCCTGGAAAATACCATAAAGTTATTTGATCTCTAACCTGTACCTGTTGTGGTGAGCTAACCCAAGCTTTCCCAAAGCACACCCCACATTTTCCTGGTGCCATACCCTCTTGTATCTGTCTTTGGCAATCTTGAAGCGCTGCTTATAGAAGAAGTAGTTGCCAAACTCTCTCTCTGTGGCTGCCACTTTCAACACCTTTTCTAGAGGAAGTCTGTCCCGCTGTTCCTGTGTGAAGAAATATCTGAATTTCAGCTCAAACTAAAGAAAACAGGCAGAGAACTCAGACAGGACAGTCCTGAACAGCCCCCTCCTATTCACAGAGTAGAAGCCAGGTCCTTACCAAGGCCAGGCCACCACCATGTGGTATCTCCCCAGCCAGGCTGAAACATTACAGTGTTCTTGTGCTGATTATTCCTAGTAAAGACGTCAGGAAGCTCCCCAGGCCTAAAATGGGACTGAAAAAAAGCAGGAATATGTTCTTAAAACCTGCCCAACTCCTTCAGCACACAGCTGAGTTAGCACAAATGCTGCCACTGGCACAAAGCTGCTGAAACATTCCGTTGCTCTAATTGCTCTCAGGCCAGCTCTGGGACAGCCTGACACTCCCAAAGACACCAAACAGCAAGACAAAAATCCCAACATTCATTAAAAAAAAAAAGATAAAAATGGAGGGACAGGTTTTCTTCTGGGTCTGCAAGTTGGAAGCAGCTCACAGAGAGAGGTCAGTCAGCCAAAATGGGTGGGGAAGGAAGGAGCACAACAAGTGTGGTTTGCTCACAGGGCTCTGGGGGAAAATTTACCTGTGCAGGGGCTGGAGGGGCTCCCCCATTAGCTTCTGCCTCCACTCACTGATCCACAACCACAGCCCAAAGCCCTTGACATGAAAAGGTGAATTAACAATAGCACTGTAACTCACCAGGAAGGAAAAAAGAGGGAGCACTTGGGAGAGGAGCCAAGAGGCAGAGACAAAGGGTGGGGGCTGGCAGGGCATTGGGACACTGAAGACGATTGTTACAGTCAGCTCCTTACTGTTCCTTAAAGAAATTCCTGGAAGTTGGTGCCCTCTAGTGCAACCATACCAGAGGTTTCTGGTAAAACTAAAAATAAATGGGAGCTATTCCACTGACTCCATCCAGCACAGAGGAGCAAACAAAGGCAGATCCCGCCTCCTCCCTCTGCATGGGAGGGCAAACAGAGAGAGACTGTGGAGGGACACAAAGGGCAGGCATGTGAATCAGAGCAGAGCTGTGAGCCCAGGGACTAGATACTTGCACCAGCATTCACCTGAACACAAGTAACACACAAGCCACAGCAACTGTGAGACAGGACAATGATGGTTCACCCTCCAGATTTTGGTCCCAAGCATTATTAAAGGAACTCACATAAGTCAACTCAAAGAAGGCGTCACACTCCTCTGAGTCTATGAAGTCCAACACCTCCACCTTGAAGAGGACCATGGTGTTTGGGGGAATGCAGGGAGGACAGCCCCGCTGGCCGTAGGCGTATTCTGGAGTGAGGACGAACAGCGCAGCCTCTCCTTTGGTCATAGACAGCAGCCCGATCTCCAGCCCCCACAGTGTGATGTCTGTCACAACGATGGGTGGCACAGGTGAGGTTCACGAACACCAACACCCTCTCATACCAAACAATGACTTCTCCTTAAGCCTGGGAGCTCCTGTCTCAGCAACTACAACAGCCAGTTGCTCCAGAAGGGATTATCAGGGGTACTGCTGCTGTGGGACTGAGCACGTGGCATTGCAAATCCAGAGTGGGGTGAATTGGAAGGGGCTTTAGAGATCATCCAGTCCAAGCCCTGCCACAGTCAGGGACACCTTCCACTAGACAGCATGCTAAAAGGCCTGTCCAGCCTGGAAAACATCATCTCCTCTTAAGAGATTTAAAACTCCCTGAGGGCAGGTGGGAAACACCTCCCTACCACTCCCAGGCAGAGGGTGAGCAGGTCCAGATTCCATCTCCCATGTGAACCAGGAGGATTTTGGACTGCATGAACAAGTGTTAAAGGTTTCAAACAACCTAAAGACACCAAACAGCATCTAAACTGAAATGCCTTAATACAACCCCAGGGCCCAAAATGCCTTAATACAATCCCAAGCCCTGGGACAAAGTTCGTGGCTCAAACCTACCTTTCCCAAGTTTCATCAGCCTTGGATACTTGCTGTTCCCACTTGAACAGAAGAGCTTATTCCAATTTCCCAGGTAGCCGGAGTACTTCACTGTACAGCCCAAGTGCAGAGTGGGGAGAAGGGAAAAGCAAGAGGTTGATTTCATATCCCATAAGAGCAACATCAGGAGCACACCAGGAGTTGTAACCACCCAGTTATCCTGCTTCTCCTTTTCTGTTCTGCTACAGAACAGCAGAGGGAGCAAAACCCCTTCTGTTTTACACCAAAAACCTGGTCACATCCAAGCAGCCAACTGCTATGTGTTTTAGCATCATTCCCAGACACAGTCCTGATCTATTTAAGAGATGTGATTTCACATTTTTAAGAATTGGAAACATCAACTGAACAAATTAAAATGCCCCAGTTATATGCAGAAATATTTTAAAAGAATTCCCTAACCAAAGCTGGAGCTCTGGAAAGAGGAACAAGGGGGAAAATGTACCACCACCCCAAGCTCTGCATCTGTAACTCCAGTCCTGTCTCAGAAAACACACTGCAATGGGCCTCTCTTGACACAGCACCAGGGCCCTGCACTTCAGGAACCGCTTCCAACTTCAAACTTCTCTCTGAGCACAGGTGGGCCCTAGAAATCCTTCATTCCTCAAGGTCAAGATGCCTTTTCATTTAATGTGTCAGCCACATTAGAATAAGAATTTAAAACAGGGTATCCCAAGTGTTAAAATACTGATGAGAAGAGACAATCTCTGAAATAGAGATATACCGCAGTATAATATCAGCACTTTTAAGTCCTTGTTGCGGTCTTTGCCAGCCACCAGCACGTCAACATTAGTCTTGGGGGATTTTTCCCAACAGGCTCTGCCCTGTTTCCCTCAGCGCCCGCTTCAGGTCCAGCCACACAGACCAAATCTCACACGGAGACACAGGTGACAGAGATGAGCACCAGATCCTCACTCCAGCCCACACTTCCACGGATTTTTACGTTTTTAGTCCTGCTGAACACAGGCTAAACTAAACAATTCCTATTTAAAAGCTGCTCAGGAGATGGTTACTGGTGCCTGAACTACCAGTGAATTCAGGCACAACATTACTGCAGAGCACCCTGAACACCCCCAGGCAGCCAGGCCGAGCTCAGGCAGCCTCATTCCAGGACACCAGCCCTGGAGACTGCAAGAATCGTGGAATGGTTTGGGTTGGAAAGGGCCTTGAAGATCATCCAGTCCAACCCTCTACCCATGAGCAGGGACACCTTCCACTAGAGCAGGTTGCTTCAGCATGGCCTTGAACATTTCCAGGAATGGGGCAATTGCAGCTTCCTTGGGCAACCTGTGCCAGAGAGTTGGGACATCCCTAACAAGGGTGCCTGGCCCTGGCCACGGGACCTCTCACGGCCCACAGCAGGCTCCGGAGGCCCCAGACCCGGCTCTACCTGCCACGGAGGCGGATGGGGGCACGGGCTGCCCGGTGCCGGGGCGCAGCTGCTCCTTGCGCACCCCTCCATCGCCAGTCAGGTCCTGCAGGGGCTGGAGAGACTCCGAGGTCAGAGACCAAGAGGGTGTCGAGGCCGGGGTCGGTGCTGGGGTCGGTGCCAGAGTCCACGTCGGAGCCGGAGCCGGAGCCGGAGCCGGAGTCGGAGTCGGAGTCGGAGTCGGAGCCGGAGTCGGAGCCGGAGCCGGAGCCGGAGCCGGAGCCGGGTCCCGCCACCCGGCCCCGAGCCCCTCCCGGCTGACGCCGCCCGCCATCATGGCCGCGCCGCCAAGCACCGCCCTCCAAGCGTGGCGCCTCCAGCCAATCACGCTCCGAGCAGCGACCCCGGCCCAACGCGCAGCTTTAGAGCCACGCGGGAATGAACACGCCGCTGCGCAGGACCAATGGAAGGCGGAACGTCACGGAGCGCCGCGGGGCACGCTGGGGGATGTAGTCCGCGGTGTGCACTGCCTCACGCATTTAGATAGAACAAAAACTCCAAACCAACCCAAACCTCAAAAACCAAAACCAAACTCCACAAAAACAGCATCAGAAAACCCAAACAACTATAGGAGAAAAAAAAAAACCAAAAAAACCCAAACCAAAACCCAATCAAACAAAAACCCAAACCAAAGGGAAAACAAAACAAAAAACACCCCCACCACCAACCAACCTACCCACTCCAAAGCCAAACAAAAACCAAACCAAACCAAACCCATCTTCCTCCAAAACAAAAAACAAACAAAACCAACTAACAAAACAAACAACCAGAAAATGCAAACAAACAAACAAACCGGAAGGAAGGAAGGAAGGAAGGAAGGAAGGAA
>VYZP01004006.1:23741-46017 GCA_013400635.1 Hypocryptadius cinnamomeus | reverse complement strand
GAAGGAAGGAAGGAAGGAAGGAAGGAAGGAAGGAAGGAAGGAAGGAAGGAAGGAAGGAAGGAAGGAAGGAAGGAAGGAAGGTCCCCACAGCCTGTCCCCAACCTTTGGAGAGAAGGTGCTTCATCCTCTGCTCTGCTGTGTCTCAAAGACCTTCAATGTAAGGCTGGGTGACAGCCCCAGGGTGATCCTTCTGTCACCACATTCCCGAAGTTGGACATTCCTCAGGGAGAAGCCAGGACCATCCCCAGCTCCCCGGGAGATGCTAAGAGACAAGCCAGGGGATGGGATCATGATAGCATTTGTATGAGGGATGCTCATAAGCCAAACACATCCATGAGCCAGGAGTTATTATATGAGAAACTATATTTTTTCACAATCAGAAAAAATAATTCCTTGTGCTTTTCCCCACACTCTTAGCGCACTGTTTGGTTTCCTTCTGGTTTTTTCCAAAAGTATAACAGGTTTTCACCACATCACAAAAAAACTCATCAGTTTAACAAAAAAAAAAAGGAAATTGTAATTAATAGCAAAGTTAATGTAGTTGATAACAATATCTTAAAGTCATGTTATCTTAACTTAGCTGATAACAACGTGCTTTGTTGAGAACATTCTCTCTTGCAGTGGGGATAAGGGAAGTCCCACGGGGACTTGGAGACCCTGGCTGCTGTGGGAAGCAAACACGGCTGGCTCTTCCCTTGGTCCTGCCCAGTCACGTGCTGTGTGTGGCCAAGCAAGGCTTCAGGCAGCCCTTCCCGGGGTGTGCAGGGACAGGACAGGGGGACAAAAGCCTGCCTGGCTTTCCCTGGGAGCAAGAACATCCCGAAGGGGCTGAGGCTGCAGGAGGGGAGCCATTGGGGTCCCCATCCTCAGGAGCAGCTACCTTGTCTGACTGGGTCCCATCGGCTTGACCAGGAGAAGTCGACGGAAGTTGGTCGGGCCCACGCACTGGGAGAAGCGGAGCTGGAGAAACCCATGCAGGCCACCTCAGTGCTTGGGTATTATTTGGGTCTCTGGGAGGTATTTCTCTGTGAGCACCTGAGGCTGGTCCCTCTGCTTGTGCTCCTGGGATATCTGGTGGACACTTGAGCTTCCCTCGGTTCAACCCACAGCAATGGTGACACCAGCTCAGATCACAGCCTCCCCTTTCCCTGGGGAAGCAACCAAGTTCCTGACTTCAGGTTCATTTTCTTCAGTTTCAAGGCCACGTGTTTGACTTGCCCAGGAGTCTGGAAGTTCTGTCCCAACTGCAAACAACAGGGAAGGCAGTGCTGCCTGAGCCTTACAGCTTGGAAACACACTGCCCTGTGCTCCCTGGGGCTGATGGGAGAGGCTGGGATTTCAGCTCACATCTTTTGGGGCAGAGCGTGGAACATGGAAACAAGTTTCAAGGGGGTGAGCTGTGCCTCAGCTTCCCAAATCCTACCCCCCGTCTCCAAGATAAACATGCTTTTCATGTTTTCCTTCTGCTTCTTAGATGTATCACCTGAGTGATGCCAGTCTTTCTGAGGATGTCCATGGGCTGAGATGACCCCCAAGAAATCTGTGGGAATTCATACAGGGTCAAGACTGGGATTTTTCAGCGGAAAATCCCTCCTGGCTGTGTCTGGGCCCTGGCACACAGGCAGGACTCCACTGGAGTCTGACATCCTTGCCTGGGCCAAAGTGGGAACAGCTTGAGGGTGACTGCTGGCACCTTGGGCAGACCCAGGACACATGGCCAGGTGCGGGCCAGGTGTAGCCACAAAACCATTATGGGTTAAAACCATAATCTCAGACTTTGTTTGGAGTTTTAAGGATGGGTTAGCAACTGTCTGTGCTGCTGATCTTGTTCTTAGAACAGGACTAATCTCCCACCAGTGTTTCCCAGCCCAGATCTGTGTGGGAAGGTGGCAGGATGGCTCAGAAGATGAGCACTGACAAGCTGGAGGAGCAGCTGCTCTGCCCCATCTGCCTGGAGGTGTTCAAGAAGCCGCTGATGCTGCAGTGTGGGGACTTGTCCTGTCAGCCCTGCATGCTGTCCCTCCCCAGGGTGCTGGAGGAGCAGCTCCTGTGCCCCGTGTGCTGCCAAGTGCCTGCAGTCCCCTGGCACCCAGGATTGTGCTGGCTCGTGTCATTGAGGGCAGAGCCCACCTCGGAGTCTTGCCCAATGCACCCCACAGATGCACAGGCACAGAATCATGGAATGCTTTGGCTTGGAAGGGACCTTAAAGATAATCTCATTCCACCCCCCTGTCATGGGCAGGGACATCTTTCACTAGACCAGGCTGCTTCAAGCTCCATCCAGCCTGGCCTTGGACACTTCCAGGGACAGGCCAGACCCATCTTCTCTGGGCAAGCTGTGCCAAGGCCTTTTCACCCTCACAGGGAAAAAATCTCTTCCCTTCATCTAACTTAAATTTCCTCTTTTTCAATTTGAATGCATTTCCCCTAGATCTATCCAGTTCCTGATGAAAAGTCCTTCTCCAGTTTCCTTGTAGCCCCCTTCAGATACTGGAACTTTCTCTTTTCCAGACGGAACAGCTCCAGCTCTCTCAGCTTATCTCAGTCAAGGCTGTGGCAGAGTTGTCCTCCTGTGGAAACCGTGGTGCTGCACAACAAACTCCATCAGTACAGGAGAATCCTTTCCTCTAAGGGCATAAAATGTCAGCCTTGACCTCAGCATTCCCATCCCCAGTCTACCACACTGAAACACAGCTTACCTGCCAGGATGTCCCCACGGGAAAGGTCTGTATGCCTGAAGAGGGTGAGCAGTGAGTGTTCAGGGTCTTTGTGGCCCATCCTTCTAAACAGAGTTTGAGGTGGATGGGCTGGTTGCTGGCTGACACAGGGACCCTCTCTGAGAGAACAGAACAGCCAGAGCCAAGCAGGCAGCCATGGTGAGAGGTTGCTGAAGAGGGAAACGGGAGCCCAAAAAGCAGCTGAAGACCTTTGCCCAGGCAGCAGGTCAGTCCTGGTCCTTCCAGCTGCCCAGGGCTGTAAGCTGGCATGGGAGACTGTGTGCCCAGTCTGCTAGGGAGGGACACTGCCCAGGGCCGTGGGCTGAGGGAAGCAAGGAACCTGAAGGGCTCAGCCACCCTGCACACAGCCCAGCAGTGGCTCCTGCAAACTGCAAAGGGTCACCAGGGACCCACTCCTTGAGCCTGTCACCAAAATGCACAACCAGCCTGTGCCAATCAGAAGCCAGGGAATAAAATACCACCACCAAGGTAAATGTTCTTACATCCTCGCCAAACTGGGGCTCCTGAATGTGCCTTTCCACAGGTTCAAGTATTGTAGAATTATGGAATATCCCGAGTTGGAAGGGACCTACGGGGATCATCGAGTCCAAGTCCTGGCCCTGCACAGACACCCCAATAATCCCACCTTGTGCCTGAGAGCGTTGAACAAATGCTGCTGGAGCTCTGGCAGCCTTGGGCTCCCTGGGGAGGCCGTTCAGTGCCCCAGCACCCTCTGGAGGAAGAACCTTTTCCTCATACCAAACTAAACCTTCCCTGACAGTGACAGAGCTCCAGCCATTCCCCCAGATCCTGTCACTAGAATGAGATTCTTACACCCTTTGATTGTTCAGGTACAAGATGACTGATCCCGAGCACCCACTGCTAACCCTTCAGACCCTGCAAAGCAGCCCTCGCCTGCTCCTGGATCCAGGTGTCCCTGGAGCTGGTCGTGCTGGAGTGACTGATCCATCGCACCAGATGGTTTGGGGACAGTTTCAAAGACATGTCCAGTTTGCTGGGATACTGCCTTATGGTGGCTATTCTGGGGTGTCCTTTACCCTCCATATACAGCTCTGAGCTTCCCGGAGCAGATGCCTCTTTCTCAGAGCAGATCTCTTTCCTGGAGCAGACCCCTCTTTCCAGGGCTGGGCATTCTTTGCTCTGTTTGAGTGCAGCATGAACACCACCAAAGTCTGCAGCAAATCCCCACCAACCCATCACTCACAGGGTACCACAGGGTCTAAACAATCAGTAGTAATGTCAGTGTGCTTCCACATGCAGGGACCAGATGGGGTGTCAGGGGCTGGTGACCATGGTCACTGGGGTGATAGAGGTGGCTGGGATGGACGAGGTAACCAGGATGGTCAGGGTGGCTGGGATCACCAGGATGAACAGGGTGACGGGGGTCACTGGTGTCACTGGGCTGGCCAAAGTCACTGATGATGGGGTGGCCAGGATGATGGGGCTCGCCGGGGTCACTGGCTGGCCGGGGCGACCAGAGTGGCCGAGGTCATTGTGATGATGGGGTGGTCGGGGTGACCAGGGCAGACAAGGTGGCTGGGATCACCGGGGTAACCAGGGTGATAGGGGTGACCCGGGTGACTGGGTTGGCCGGAGTCGCTGCGATGATGGTGTAGCCGGGGTGACCCGGGCCCTTCCGCCGGCGCTGCCCATCTAGCAGTGCCCGCACAGTGCCCGTTTGTGAGAGTTCGTCTGAAATTTCCCTGATCTTTTGCCTCATGATCATCATGAAAGCCGAGATCACCGAGGGAAAAAAGGAAAGATCCTGCTTGAGGATCCAGATTATCGCCCACCAAGCCAACACGGGTGTGTTTGTCCAGCTCATGGAACACTGCACACAATGGAATGGGACATGATGCCCTCCTGCTCTCTGTGTTGCTTTGCAACCCCTGCACCACACCTCCTGACTTGGCTGGGCTTTCTCTGGAATGACCTTTCGGGTGGTCTCCACAATGAAGACCCTTCTCCCGCACCGTACGTCAACCACCGTGACAGATGGACTGAGATGGGAGAAAGACTTCTCCCCCAAGGACTGCGACATGTGACCCCTACATGGAAAGGCTCCCCCTTCCTCCCCAAGGGCTGAGACTGAAACCCCTATTTCGTGGGGGGAAGGCGTGCGCTTGAGCAAGCCGAGCGAGCCGTGCAATCTGGTCATCAGACCAAGAAAACAATGGCTCTCGCCTACTGCTGATGGACTTTCTGTACTCCTTCCACAATGGACTATTTAGAAATGTGGTCCCTTCCCCCAACCAAAAGGACTATAATAGAGGTTAGAGTTGACCAGTGCCTTCGGAGATCTCCCCGGACGTGCCTGTGACAACCCTCGTCGACTGGATTCGACGGACTATGCTGACCACGTCTGGTACCTATACCCCCCTTTCTCTTCCCCCATGTAATAAATGGGTATGATTTGTACTAATAAAATTGAAACAGTAATCAATATTAATACAGTAATTAATATTTAGAAAGAATAAAACAGTTAAAGGTGTAATGCCAAGAAAGAAAGAGAGAGGAGGGGTTCCCCCCCCTTCTCCTGCAGATGTTCAGAACAGGAAGAAGCAAGAGATAACTATTACTAAATTTATCTGGAAGAGAGGAGAATTTGGTTGGACACCAGGGAAATGTTAATTATATGAGATTTATTGCTTTGATGCTTAAATATAATATTGGCTTATATTATGTTAGTTTTGGCTTACATTATACCAGCTTGGTGCGCATGTGTAACCCAAAGGTGAATCAAAGGACATCGAGGAAGAGGAGAGGCCTTCATCAGTGACGACCCCCAAAGAGTGGTGCGACCACCTGAAAGAGTGCTGGAGCATGCACCATGAAGGCGGTGATGAGGGCGGAGATACAAGTGTGACGAATCGAAAATAGGAGGAGATGGTGATGACATACAGCATAAAAAAGGGAATTTTGGGCTTGGCAAGCTCGTACGTGAGGTGACGGGGGTCAAGCCCTGCACTCCGTACCCCGTGTGTACCCCGCGCCGTTATTTTTGCTTATGCGCTATTATAAGAACCAAATTGTCCCTTATTTTAACCAAATTGTACTGTCAATATTTTGAGTGTATTAAATTTTATATTTTAAGCTATTCAATTAAAATTGCTGCGACATTTAATTTTGTTTGGGTTTTTTTACGGGACAATTGAGGAAATATAACACCCCACCTTTTTCCCTTATGCTTTTGCTTTTCTCTTTACTCCCTCTCTCCCCAACGCATTTTGCTGTGGTTATTCAAAAAAGGCATATTGTTGTTTGATTTTACTGCAAAACCCCCTGTGTTTTGTCAATTTTTGCACCCTGAGATCAGTGAAAAAGAACCTCCACGAATCTTGTCCTTAGGACGGATCGTGACACCGTTCCGCTCCGCTCGGTGCCCTCTGCCCACTGTGTCCCAGACACCGAGCCCGGAGCGGGGCCGCGCTCGCCCCCTGTAGCCCCGGAGGCCCCGGCGGAAGCGGCGCGGGGTGCACATGGCGCTGTACAGCGCGGCGGCCGCGGTGCTGGCGGGGCTGGAGCGCGGCGAGGGCGGCCTCAAGAGCCTCGTGTACAACAGCGGCTTCCCGGTGCGCCTGGAGGGAACGGGGGTGCGGGGCGGCCGGGGGAAAATCGTACCCGGGAGGGCGGGGGGAGCCCCGGAGCGGGCCCGAGAGCGCTCACCGCTGACTGCTCCGCAGCATGTCCGGCAGCTGTACGCGCTGGTGTCCGAGACCCTCCGCTACGCCTCGGTGCTGGAGAAGCTGCTGGATGGAGCCGCGCTGCTGCAGGCCGAGAAGAAGCTGGCGCCGCAGCTGGCGAAGGTACGGGCATCCGCGGAATCCCTGGGCCGCGGTGACGTGGGACCATGTCCTGGAGCCGCCGTGTCCCGGATTCGCAGAATCCCTGGGCCGCGGTGTCCCGGAGCCGCGGTGGCCTGGGCGGGGCCGGGCTCACCTCGTCCCCTCCCCGCAGGTCTTGGTGTATGACTTGCTCTTCGGCAAGGGGCTGAAGTGCGGGGGCCGGTGGAAGGCCCTGGCCCGGCGGCACCGGGCACGGCTGGAGGCCGAGCTGGCCCGCATGAAGGTGCGGCACAAGGTGAGCCGCAACGAGGACCTGCTGGCCCCGGAGAAGGCAGGAAGCGCCGCAGGTGAGTGGGCTCGGGCTGGCTGGGCACCCTGTGTTGGGAGCAGTGGGGTCTGTGTCTGACCTGTCCGGGCCCTGCAGCCTCCCAGGTACCACGCTATGTCCGGGTCAACACCCTGAAGACTTGTGTGGACGATGTGATCGACTTCTTCAAGCGCCAGGGATATGCCTATCTGGGCAAGGCAGCCAGGTGAGTATTTCTTTCTGCTGTCCACCTTTCCCAGAATGTCAGCAAGTGGGATGAGGTCTGGTGGATTGAAGGGTTGCTGAGCTTGGTGCTCAGAGTGGTTGGGTTGAGGTCTCTATCATTCCCCACTCTGCGTATCTGGGTGCTGCCTGGAGCTGGAGAGGAGCTGTGGGATGAAGGGATTTCTCAGCCTGGGCTCTGCTGTGAGCACTGGGATTAGGACTTTGTATTCATGCTCCCTGTGTCTTGTGGACAGTGTGGAGGAGCTGAAGGCCCTTTCTGGAAAAAAATTCTTGTTGGATCTGCATCTTCCGGAGCTGTTGGTTTTCCCTTCGCAGACAGACCTCCATGACAACCTGCTGTATACTTCAGGACACATAATTCTGCAGGACAAGGTGAGGGAACTGGGGAGCAGAAAGTTGCAGGGGTAAGAAAACTACTGACAGCGATGAAGGGTGAGCTCCTTCCACAATGGCTCAGCTTGCTGTAGCATTTAAGTTAAAGCAGAAACTGTGGGACTCCCCTGGGGCTTTTCTTCTGTTGTTTTATACCCCAGGATAAAATCCTGGGGTATAAAATCCCTGTGGGAGTTGGGAGGAGCAGGGCGCTGTGGGTAGGGTAAGGCTTTTGGTGGAGCGTGGTGGTGGCCTTGGCCCTGTGTCATGGTGGTCCTTGTGACCCCACAGCATCAGCCATGCCTGAGGAGGGGCCAGGTGTTTCTGCCCACTCCTCTGACGGTCTTTGCCCTCCTGCAGGCGAGCTGCCTCCCTGCCTTCCTCCTTGGTCCTGTTGCTGGCTCCCATGTCATCGATGCCTGCGCTGCCCCTGGAAACAAGACAAGCCACCTGGCTGCCATCCTGAAGAACAAGGGGTGAGGGCAGGGTTATGTGCAGGGGTGGAGGGAAGGGGGGAGGTGGCCCTGGTCTCCCTGAGCCCACAAGAAGGTGGCAGGAGGAGCTACAACCTGTCACCAACTCAGGTGAGCTGGTCACTTCTGGGCCACTGGAAGGACCTGAGGGGACATGAAGTCACGTAGGGGTTCACTCCCAGTCCCCGGCCCTGGGCCTGTTCCATAACCCTGCCAGAGGGGAGGCAGCTCTCGAGGTCTGCCTGCTGAGTATTTGAGTGTTCCTGGAGGCCAGGTGGTCTGTTCACAGCTTGTCTTTGGCGCTTGGCTCTGCCTTCAGACAGATCTTTGCCTTTGATGTGGACCCCAAGCGCGTGGCCACCATGAACACACTGCTGACACGGGCAGGGGTCACTGGCTGCCAGCTGGTCCAGCAGGACTTCCTGACCGTGGACCCCAGAGACACCAAATACAGCAAGGTGACTCACATCCTTCTTGACCCATCCTGCAGTGGCTCAGGTAACGTTTGGGTAATGTCAGCTGCTCACCTGGAACAGTGCTGTGGGTGTGCAAACCCCGGGTGACAGCTCCTGTCCCACAGGGATGGTGACCCGGGGGCCAGGGGAGGAGGCGGCCCCGAGTGCTGAACGCTTGCAGGCACTGGCTGGCTTCCAGCGCCGCGCCCTCAACCATGCCCTGAGCTTTCCAGCTCTCCAGCGCCTGGTCTACTCCACCTGCTCCCTACACCAGGAAGAAAATGAGGATGTGGTGCAGGCTGTGCTGCAGGAGTGGGGCTCAGCCTTCAGGTGGGTCTGGCTCAGGGAACCTGGGGGGCTGTAGGGCAGGGTTTGGCGCTGACCCCTTTTCCACGCCGCAGGCTGGTGACTGCCTTCCCATCCTGGCCCTGCCGAGGACTTGCAGCCTTCTCTGGAGCAGAGAGCTGCCTCCGTGCTTCCCCTGCAGAGACTCTCACCCATGGCTTCTTCGTGGCTGTGCTGGAGCGGTGCAGGGAAGGGGCTGCTGCCCCCAGGTGAGAGGGGGCTGTGGGGGACTCCAGCTGCTTCTGGGGGGTACCATGGCCAAGGTCAGCGCTCTGGTCACCCCGGGGAGGGTGTGAGGGGGTGTTTGTGGCTCAGGCTGTTTGCTCTTGTACACAGCTCCCTGCCTGCAGCAGCCAAGGAGAACCTACAGCCAGGAGAGGGAACAAAGCCAGGAATAGCTCCCAAGAAGAGGAAAAAGAAAAAGCAGCGGGTGAAAGAATGAAACAACATTTTCTGGACAAACCCCTGCACAGCTGGTGCTGTGGGGAACAGATACTGGCCTGAACACAAGTCATAGTGAGAATTTTGTTACACCAGGGACTGAGTGCCAACACTGGGACCAGCCTGGTGCCAGGAAGGGGCAACTGCTCACCCAGGGCTGCCCCTTGCAGCCAACCCTCACTCCAGGTTTGCCCCCAAGGCAATCCCCACTCTACACCCTGCAGGGCTGGGGTCCTCCAGCTGGATTAAGGGTGGTTTATCATGTTCCCTCCTGAAAAAAATTCACTGTAGGGATGAAGCAGATTAAAAGTTTCTCTCTCTCTACTGTTTTGTCCAGTGTGTTTGTGTAGTCCTGCCCTGAAACTGCCACTGCTCATAGTAGAGGCATAGTGGGGGGAAAAAAGTGAAATAATAATAATAATCCTCTTTGAACTGGGGGAACAAGGACACATGAGCCAGAGGGGGCTGCACCTGAACCCCATCAGCACCACCCTGCCCTGGGAATCCCAGCCCCAGGAAACACACGTGGGCACAGCCAAGTGAACACAGTCATTTTATTTTAAACCGGAGACATAAGAAGCAAGGAAACAAAAATTGCACATTCACACTAAAATCCTCATCAGCCATACCAGGAATGATCCAAGTCTTCAGTCAGTTAAAACCCAGCCCCCCGCAAGCACAAAGGGCTCTCCCAGCAGGGCCTGTGTGGCAGGGAAGGGACAGCCTGGCTCTTCACGGGTGTGTGGGACTACATGGGGCAGCTACTTGGGGGCAGGACCCAGAGCCAGGGTGCCCTCAACCTTGTCCCAGCTAATCCCCATCTTCTCAGAGCTGACCTGGCCAAACCCTGGCACCTCACAGATGGGGAGCAGGTGCTCTCCTGGCCCAGCAGGATCCTAACTGGGGCAGAGGAAAGGACACCCAGGGTCAGTCTTGGAAGGCACTAGCCCTGGCTGCTCTTGGCCCACTGCACTCTCAGCCATGCTGGTGGGTGATGGCCAGAACATTCCCACCAGCACATGGAAGTCCTCTATGTCCCCTTACTACAGGGCTGTGTCCCCTATGTGCCACACAGAGCCCATCACCTGCCTTTTCTGCTGGGAGAGATGTCTTGACCCTGGCACTCAGCACCATAACATGAGAGCTCCTGCTCCTCACCCTCAGAGAAATAATTAAAAACTTTAAAAAAACAAACAAAAAAAAAGGTTTAGTCACATCCACATACATCACATTTAAAAGGAAGGGGATGATGAACAGCAGGGGGAGCATGGCAGAGCCTGCAGGATGCAGCTGCCTTTCCCGGCACAGGGCATTCCTGCAGCCACAGCCAGGTTGGGAATAGCTAAACACTAAGGGCGAGGGGTAGGCAACTTCACTGAACCAAGCTTGAAGGAATTTGAAGGCAATTTAGCTTAAATACAAAAATAAATGTTTATTTTGTTAAAAAATGTTTAAATATTTGTGATTTTTTTTTCTTTTTTTTTTTTTTTCTTAAATTTAGATCCCAGCAAACACACACACTCACACGGCTCGGAGAGTAAAAACCCGG
This sequence comes from Hypocryptadius cinnamomeus, assembly GCA_013400635.1. Taxonomy (NCBI): domain Eukaryota; kingdom Metazoa; phylum Chordata; class Aves; order Passeriformes; family Zosteropidae; genus Hypocryptadius; species Hypocryptadius cinnamomeus. The sequence continues at coordinate 35,306 of VYZP01004006.1, read as the reverse complement.
CAGCAAAGCACTCCTGGGAACGGAGTGCCCATCCCTCACCAGGGACAGGGCAGGGGGTGGCTCTCTGGTGACCCCCAGCTCTGGCAGTCTCTTCCCACAGAAGCTCCAAGGCAGGGAAGAATGGGTGCCCACTCCTGGCTGGATGGGGACAGGCAAGGCAGCACCACAGTTCCTAGGAGCTAGTAAAACCCACTGGAATGGAAATGAGCTGAATTATGAAAAACAACTTGGATTTGGGAAGGAGAGGAGAATGCATCTGCTCTGGACTCCTTCTGTGAGCAATTCCAGAGCCCTCTGAAGTGTGGAAGAGAGGGGAAGGAGAGAGGGGAAGGGAGTGGAGAGACTGCCATGGTCAGAATCCCCTGTCCTAGCTGCCTTTTTAGTCACGACATGGAAGGGACAACTCCCCAGCACGAGCAGCCACGCAGTGATGCTACTGTCAACACCCAATTAGCCGAGGCACGTCTCCCCCCAAGGACTGGTGCCCCCGAAAAAGAAACTCCAAACAGCAAATCCGGCATAACCAACATGCCGCCACACACACGGTTTAGCTCTTCCTCCAAACTCGATTCAGTGAGAGCAGGAACAGGAGCACACATAAAGCAGAACTGGGGAGCAGGGTGGGGGCAGCCCACAGCCTCATGGAGCAGTGGGGATGGGAGGGGAGTGGGGGGACCCCCCATCCTCACCCCGTGCCTCCAGCCCAGGTCCCAGGCTATGGCATATCCTCAGCTGGAGGTAGCAGGACATTAGGTCCGAGGGGTGTCACCCAGCTGCACCCATGCCAGTCACCTGTGGCACCGAAACAGAGCCAGGTTGGAACCCACCCTGGCTGCAGGCATGGGACCATGTTCACCAGGCCACAGCATGAACAATGGGAAAGATTCTGGGACCTGGTGAAGATGGTGTCTGACAGCAACCCAGAACCACAGCATGTCGCCAGCCAAGCTCTGAGCAGGACACGGCCTTGGGGCTGGCTGAGGGCTGGGGAGGGCATGGAAACAGCTGGAAGAAGCAAATGGGGAGAAATGTACACATTAGTAAACAAGGCAAAATAAATTGAGGGAAAGAACATTGTGGATATGTACAGAGATTTGTCCAGTCTTGGCTCTGGAACTTTCAAGTAACAAGAGTTTGGCTTATCCTGTCCCAGCATGGTATCCAGTGAGTGTCAGGGATGGGGCCTGGTCCCACCATAGGGACAGCTCCAGTCCAGAGCCCCCCACACGTGAGCCAGTGGAGCCCAGCAGCACTAGGGTTACTTTTTGCGGGTGTGCTGCCTCCGTGCCTGCAGCCGTTGGCGAGTGCCCATCTTGGATCCTGCCCCGATGGAGAAGGCGGGAGTGGATGAACCTGGAAGCAGAAAGGTTGCTCAGGTTGCTAGCTTTGGGATCAGTGCGATCCTCACCCTGGGAGGAACGGAAGGCTTGGCATCCCTGAGAGTCCAGCATGTACTCCCTGAGCCGTCTCCCAGAGAACACCTGGCCCTACCACTGTCTCCAGCCTAAGGGGACACCATGACCCATGAGCTCCCCAAGGCTGGAGCACCAACTCCCTCCTTACCAAAGGAAGTGCCGACTCCTCCAAAGCTTGAGGCAGGAGTGCTGGGTGTCCTGAAGGAAAGGGTGCTGCTTCCGCTGCCCACGGCTCCAGGGACAGGTGTGCCCTGCCCAAAGGTGGGCACTGGAGCTCCTGGAAAGCAACAGGTCACTGTGAGCCAGGGCTGGCAAGGGAGAAAGAGCCTTTGGGAGCCAGTGGCACCGAGAGGAGGCACAGGATGCCCTCTGAGGGCTGAAGCACCACAATCCATCCCCCAGAACCAGCCTCTGCTCCTGAAAAGCCCTTTTAATGCAAAAGTTACACTCTCCAGATAATCCCTGGGCTCTGAACAGCAGGGCTGCACAGAAGGATTTGTCAGGGAGGAACAAAGACCTTGGCCTTGCTAGATCAAGGAGTTGCTCACTGTGTGGGTTTCAGTTCCAGGGGAGCTGGGACTATCCAGCAAGGATCTGAAGCGTTAAGGAAACCCTGAGTTGCTGGTTGGCAGCATTCCAGCTCACTAAGGTGTTCCAAGTGGTTCTTAAGGACTCAAGACGACCTCAGCTCCTGCAGGACACTTGGATGGGCAGTCGGAGAGCTGGTGCCTTCAGAGGGGCCAATGAGCAGAGTTTAGGGATTCCCTTCCCCAGAGGGGCAGGATCCTTACAGGGAGTGATGGTAATGCCTTCCCTTCGTATGGCAAGACTCTGCATAGCAGGAGCACTGGTGTGGACCCTGAGAGCCTTGGCAAGGTCCATCAGGAATACTACTGCCCAACTCTAGACCCTCAAGATGGCCTGTCTGCCCCCATCCCATCCTGGAAATGTTCAAGGCCATGTTAGGGCCATGAGAAACCTGGTCTAGTGGAAGGTGTCTCTGCCCATGGCAGAGGGGTGGATTAACATTATCTTTAAGGTCCCTTCCAACATGACCCATTCCATGATTCCATAATGACTCACCTCCAAATGCAGGCTTGCTGTTGGGAGTGCTGGTCATGGTGAAGGCGAAGGGCGTGCTCTGGCCCTGCGCTCCCAGTGCACTCTGCGGCAGAGATGAGCCGAAGGGTGCTGCTGCCGGGGCTGCCCCGCTCTGCCCAGCCCCGAAGCTGAAGGCCACAGCTGGGGACCCACTGCTGAGGCCCGGCGTACCCATCCCAAAGGCGCTGGTGGACGGGCCCGGCTGGGTGCTGGCCCCAAAAGTAAATGGGGTGGTGCCAAAAGCAGTGGCACCACTGCTGCTGCTTGTGGTCTGGGTGGTAGCACCAAAGCTGGATGTGGTGGACGTGGCTGTTCCAAAAGAGAACACAGAGGTGGTGGTCCCAAATGCTGCCTGGGTGCTGCTGGTGCCAAAGGAGCCCTGGGCACTGGTTGTGCCGAAGGCCGGCTGGGCACCACTGCCAAATGCTGGCTGAGCCACCGACTGTGCCGGGGGGGCTCCGAAACTGAATGGGGGGGTGAAGCCGATGGGGCCAGCAGCAGGCTTGCTGGTGGGCACGTGGCTCTCAGCAACCCCAGTGCTGAAGGTGAGCTGGCTCCCAGTGCCAGGGTATGGTGGTGGTGGCTTTACGCTGGCTGAAAAGCTGCCAAAAGCTGAAACGGAGGAGCCAAACGTCAGCGGCGCTTGAGCTGTGGTGGTTGGGGCGGAGGTGGTCTGTGTAGTGCTCCCAAATATGCTAAAGCCCACGGTGGTGGCAGCAACTGTTGAGTTTGAAGGTATCTGGCCAAAAGCAGGGCCTCCTGGGACACTGGTGGTGGCAGTGACTGCAGTTGGAGGTGGCTTCCCAAACTGAAACACAGGCCCTGAGGGGGCAAAGCTGGTTTCTGTGCTAGGAGCAGAGCTGGAGAGGCCCCCAAACATGAAGGGCTGTGTTGTGCTGGTGGAGGTGGCAGCAGTGACAGTCACACTGGCAGCAGGGCCAGTGGAAGCAGGTGGGTTTGGTCCAAAGCTGAAGACAGGTTTAATGGTGGCATCCGTGGAGGAACTCTGGGTGATGGCAGTTGTAGCTGCAGTGGTGAAGATGACATTGGGAAGACCCGTGATTCCTGCCACAGTAGCTGTGGAGGCAGTTGTCGGCTCTGAGGCTGGCTGTGCTGCAGGTTTGAAGGCGAAAGGAGAGATTTTCGCTGCAGATGAAGCTGTAGTGATGCTGCCAAAGATGGGCTTGAATATGGAGGATGTGGAGGACGTTGAGGCATGGCCTGAGCTTACAGGCATGGTGGCTGTGGTGGAAGTGACAGCCGTGCAGACTGCTCCGTTCTCACTCTTCAGCACAGCACCAAAGATGGGTTTGAAGATGGGGGTTGTGGTGGGCACGGCAGTGGGTGGGGTGGGCACAGCAGTGGAAGCAGTGGGTGTAGCAGTGGCTGTGGTGGGCATAGCAGTGGCCATGGTGGGCATGGTAGTGGCCAAAGTCACTGCTGGCTGGCTGGCTGGCGGGGTGTTCAGCATGCCAAACAGGATGCTTGGCTTTGGGAAGGAGGGAGGCTTGCTGGGGGTCTGGCCCAGCTCAGTGAACACAGGAGGGGCCAGGCTGCTGGGGGGTTGCACCACCAGGGCAGGGGGAGAACTGGGGGAAGGTGTGCTCAATACAGGCACAGGCTTGCTGTCAGCAGAGATGGGAGGCAGAGAGCTTGACTCCAATGACACAGAAGAAGCAGGTGGCTGTGCAGCTGACGTAGGTGGTTGGGATGCTGCCACGGTTCCAGTGGAGTCTGGAAAGGGGAAAGAGCTTATTTACAGACAAGAGGACACCTTCAGAAGCCCACCCTTCTGCCAGGTACCGACCCACGGCTGCAAAGGCTCCTGGAGCTCCCATCACACCTAGCCCTCCACAGTTACCATAGCCTCCAGCAGGACCAGGGGCTCAGCATCCGCAAAGGTGTCCCCTCAAGCCCTGAATGCTATCTCTGCTGCCAGCAGAGCATTTGAACAGAGAGTTTTGTCAGCTGCCTCATGCAGAGACAACGAGGGGTTCCTGCTGCACTTGCTTGACTCTGCTGGCATTCCACTGTGCCAGCTCTCCTCCTCACCTGGTGTTGCAGATACAGCCTGGCTGCTCTGCATCTTCTTCAGACTGTCCAGAAGTGAGGAGCTGGCCAGGGCAGGAGCTGTGGAGGCAGCCATAGGCCCAGGAGAGGTCACAACAAACACTGGCGGCTTGGACACAGGCATCATCTCTGCAGTGGTGCTGGGGACTGCATCTACAGGGAAACAGCAAGATATAAGGACCCACAACTGGCTGCGAGGAACAAACCCTTAGCAGAGCTCCCCAGTAGGCAGGGGAACTGCACCTACACCCTACCGCCCTGGGCAACCTCACCCAGCACCACAAAGCATGAGTTCTCTTCAGCTGGAAGGCATCAGGAGCACCCCCAGACCCAAGCTTGTTCCTACCCCTCCACATTTCCAGCCCATCCTTACCAGCCTTGTCCTCCAAGACACTGTTGAACCACTGCAGCACTGCCTTCTTCTCTGCATCCAGGTCCTCTGAGGTGATGGAGTAGCCCAGCTGAGGTGGCGGGGGCTGCCAAGAGAGAGCAGCAGCAGCTTAGCTCCTTCCCAGGGAAGCGGGCAGAGCCTCTCTGAAGGTGTGCTGGCGACTGTCTGTGGTGAGCCCTGTGAAGCAGGTGGTCCTGCCGCAGCTACTTGGGTCCCCAGTACTGGTGGGCCCCCGGCGTGGCACTGAGGGCACGGCAGGCCTTCCCCAGGCCATTACCTGGTCCGGCAGCAGGTAGCACAACCACGCACAGCCCACCAGACACTTGGGCTGGGGAGAGCGTCACTTCCCACTCGACCAAGGACGGGGCCTCCTTCCTGAGGGCAGGCAGGTCAGTGTGCCCCCAGCCCTGCAGAAATTGCAGTGAGCACATTCTATTGCCGGAGCGGGACCGAAAGGGCTGTGAGACAGCGACATACCAGCACCAGCTGGTCCCCACGGAAAGACGAGAGCAACGGAATCTTCCGCTTGCGCTTGCCACTGCTCCCCGAAGCAGATGGTGGGCTCAGGGAATTCTGCTTCTTCCACACCGGTGACTCTACAACTATAGAAGGAGACAAGTTAGGCCGAGCTCTGGGCAGAGAAGTGTTTGGTTGTAGTGATGGGTCTGTCTCTTCTGACCCCACTCTGGGTGGCACCGCTCAGAGGGCAGGGCCAGGGGAACCGTTTGAAGCTGAGGACAAGGTTGTGATACCCTGAAGAGCAGCTTCACATCCAGGAGGTCCATGACATGAGGCTGGTGGGGCTCTGTGGGGCAATGGTCCCTTCCTAGCTCCATGGATTGCGCCAACATGCTGCCTTACCCAAACCATGTGCCATAGCTGGCACTGTATCATGGGGCCCATCTGCCATGGGTACAGAGGATTTCCTCTCCATTTTAGCTGAGGAAGCATTGGAATAAGCTCAGACTGGAATTTGGTCAGAGTGCTACTCATGCCACTGCAGGTTGTGGATCAAGGCTGACACCTGACCTATGTTGGGTTGGGAGCTGGAGCTCCCCCTTGCAAGCCAGCTCCCAGGCATCTGCTAGCACCCCAACACTGTCAGCACCCCCTTATCATTTTGAAATCCCACTAGGGCAGCCACTGAGGCCAGCAGAAGTGCCACTGCCTTGGGCAGCACATGCCAAGTTTCCAGGTGACCCCTCAAGCCAATCCCACTGCAGACCTCAGCTGCCTCCTGTCCTGCTCTCTTGCTTGCATTCGTGACCTGGGCGCAGTGTCGGGACACACCTACACTTACCTTTCTCTGTCTGCAGCTCCTTGTCTGATTTCACTGGGGTGGAAGCATTGGAACGCTGTGACTCCTCTTCCCTGTGTAAGCAAGAGGGACAGTTAGGATCAACCCTGGGCCCAGCTCTGTCTGCAGGGAGCAGGATGAGACTGAACAGGCTCAAGACTTGCAGGAGTATCCCTGGTGTTTATTTGCCTCCTGCAAACAGATCTCAAGACAAAAGCTTTGCCCAGCTCCAGGCAGAGGAATTGCTTCCTCCTCCAGACTCAGCTTGGCTAAGCCTGTGCACACTCCACAAGATGAGTCAGCCTCAGGAGGGTAGCTGGGGGTCTCAGATGGCAGTCACTGCCCCTTGCAGGTTAGGCCCATCCAGGTGGCTGTGTCAGTTTTAATTCTGACATAAGCTCAGGCTCCTCTGATTTGGGAAAGAGGAGAACACAGGCTGTACTCCAAGGCAGGCACTAAAACACAGATCCTGGGATTTGACTTTGACATGGCAAAAATCAGGGCCTTCTCTTCCTAATGATCCAGCAATCCAGGCCATGCCAATGCCACCAGGCACCATAACTACTGTGGCAACCTGTGTCCTTAAATCTCTGACCTGGCTTGGGAGTGGGCCAGGGGTGACACAGCTTAGACACGCCAGAGCATGACAAGGTGACAGGAAGGCCAACTGACACAAGTGGGTCTCTACATCATTATGTGTAGGAGAGGGGCCTAGACTGCCCCAGCTCCAGGGGAAAGTGGGACTTCCATGCTAAGATGGCTGGGAAAGACTGCTCTCTTGCTGGCTGGCCACCAGCTGATTACCTGGCTTTCTTGAGAGGCCACTCTGGTGTCTGGGGGCGGGAGGACGCTGGGCTGGACAGAGGGGACACACTCACACCTCTTCTCTTCCACAGCTGGAATGCAGAGAGATACCAGCAGTAACTTGGCATGGGTCTGGCAGAGAGCACAGGCCCCCTCCTCACCCACAATAAGCCCCACTGCCCAGGCCCATGGTTGTTGAGCCCAATGAGCTCAGAGCTTCTCCTGCTTCACCACCACTTAAACTCTCCTCCACATTTTAGGGAGCACAAAATCCAGCCACCCTAAGCTGAATCCACATAAGGAACAAGCAGCCTCCAGGGCCTTTACTGCCCTGGCTGAGCCCAGGGAGGGAGTACACTGCTGGGCCCTTGCCTTTGTGTGACACAGGTAGAGGACACCTAACTGCTTTGGACACTCTCGTGGGTGTGGGGCTGCTCTGGCAGGAGGCAGCACCTCTTTGTCAGGAGTTCAAAGCAGATGGATCCCAATGCAAGCGTGAGACTCTCTGCAGCCCCAGCAAACCCCTCCCTCCCACCACCTTTAGCAAACCTTTCCCCACACAGACAAAGCTCCAGTAGCCATGGCTATGCGTCCCTGGCACATCTGGAAGCCCAGTCAGGCCACAAGCAGTGCTCCATCACCGTCAGCAGGTGGGACCTGGGTCAGAGTGGGAACACACGGCTCCCACACTGCTAACTCCTGCTGAAAAGATGTCAGCACAGCAAAACCATTTTTTTTCCCCTTCACCTGGATCTATCCAGACTAGCAGACTGACCAAGAAGCAGGTGAGAGGAGAAAACAGTCTCATTCATGGTTTGGTGTAAAAGCAGCAGTACAGCTCAGCCTGGGACTCCTCCAAAAACCAAATAATTTTTTTTGCAAATTGCTGCTTGGCCCATGGCCCACAGCTCACCTGGTCTCTTGGATGGTGAGACTGCCAGGCTGAGCCACACTGGGTCCAGACACCCTGCCACACCAGCGTCTCCTCATGAGCCCAGAGCTGGGATTACACGGGTGATCCCAAAAGAATATCAAGATACAGCATCCCTACCTGTGTGAGGCCCCGGCTAGAGCTGTAGGAGCTGGCAATGGCATTGCGGATGGAGCTGGGGATCCCACCGGTGTAGGTGTTGTTGAGGGAGCTCATGGAGGAGGTGCGAGACCTCTTGTTGGAGCAGTCATCTGAGCAGTGTGAGACAAGGCCCCTCTTCAGAGAGCCTGGCCTGGAGGGGGATGAAGGTTTGATGAGCTCCTCACCACTCCTGCCCATCGGTCCTTTTCACACAGGGCAGGTGGAGGAAGGAAATCCTGCTTACAAACAACTCTCAGCAGCAGCACAGCCTTGCTGTCACAGGGTGACAGACTGAAGGCATAACCACAGTCTCTCTTGCTCTGCCCTGAAGCCAGGCTCTGCAAGCAAAACCCAAGCCCCCTTTTCCAGATCCCACAGACATTTGCTCCCTCCCATCCTAGGAGTTGCTTTTGGCCATTGGGCACTTACTTGGGTATAAGAGAAGCAGGGGCACCATTGGCTATCAGTGGCTCAAATGCTGACTGCCCACTTCCACTGCTGTCGTGGCGCCTGTGGGAAGAGAGTGTGAAAGCCTATGACAGTGTGGAAGCCTCTCCCAGCCTGGGGAAAGGCAGGCTGAACACCCAGAGAGAGACCAAACCTTGCTTTTTTCCTGGCACCCAATACTCAGGACAGAGCTTTCCCCCACCTATACCCTGCTGCAGATTTTCTCCCGCTGTGGGCCTGTCCTCACTGACTCTCACCCCAAACACCAGGAGATCTTCCAGCTGCCTGCTTGGCACAGTAGTTTAGTGTAAAAAAAAAAAAAAATATTGCTTAAATCCATTACTCTAAGCCAAAATACTTCCAGAAATGAGCTGCTCAGTCTTTCTGAACAGACCTGAGCTCTGAAACTCCCACCTCTGACCTCTTCCTAACCAGTGCCCTGGACAGTTCAAGTCAAAAACTGAATTCCCCTTCCCACTATGACTTCATGAGGATCTGAAGTGTCAAAATCACAAAAGACACCCTGCTGTAAAGTGGAACTGGAGGTGTAGGACAGCCCTGTCACTTGGTCACTTGGCCAGGTGCTCCCCTCAAGCCCAGGGCAAGCTGACTCCAAGGCATAGGTGGTCCCACACTCTCCAGCTGACACAGCTCCTTTCTGTCCACCAAGTACACGAAATTTTCTATCTACAACCATTCCACATGCTTGCCAGACATTAATGCCTTCAAAATTGGCTTTTGTGACAGAGCTGTGTATTGGCATATTACAAAAACAGTTTAAAGAAAAGTACTCTGAGCTGATCTCGTCTGTGCACCCATTCTGTTGTCATCCTGATTGCCTCTTGTGGGGCTCAGATCCAACGAGCCAAGCATTCAGAGATGGGAATTCAGTGCTGGAAGAGGTGTGCCCTGCTTTACCCTGCTCTGCTCCCTGGGCCACCTCCAGCAGCAGCCCCGGTGCAGGACAATGCCCCAGGCACTGCCCAAGCAGTGTCTCAGCTCCCCATCGCAGCCCAGATGCAAAAGCCTCCATGGACACCACTAGGAAGGACAAGGCAACTGCTGGAACAAGGCCAGAAAAGAGCTACAAATTCGGTAAGGGGACTGGAGCAGCTTCCCTACGGAAACAGGCTGAGACATCAGGGGCTCTTCAGCCTGAAGCAGAGAAGGTTGTGTGGAGATCCCAGCAGCCTTTCAGGATCTGAAGGGGCCTGCAAGGAAACTGGAGAAGGACTGCATCAAGAAGTGCAGTCATAGGACAAGGGGGAAAGGCTTCAAATTGAAAGCAGGGTAATTTAGGCTGGACATACAGAATAAATTCTTCCCTCTGAGAGTGGTGAGGCCCTGGAACAGGCTGTCCAAAGAAAGTGTGGCTGCCTCATCCCTGGAAGCGCTCAAGGCCAGGTTGGACAGGGCTTGGAGCACCCTGGTCTAGTGGAAGGTGTGCCTGCCTATTACAGAGGGTGGCACTAGATGACCTTTAAGGTCCCTTCCAACCCAAATCATCCTGTGATTCTAGGAAAAGCAGGAGGGTGGGATAGCAAGGCAGTGCTATGGCTGGGTGGTTGGAAAGGCTCTGGCAGGCCATGGCTCTCAAGATTTGCCCCTTGTCCTATGTTCCTATGGACACTGGCAAAAACATAGCACCCTCTCTCCTTCGAACTCAGGGGAGTTTGAAGACCTTGAGTAACAAAAGCAGCAGACAGTGTCTCATTTACTCTCTTGTTTCACCTCCCTCTGCTAGATCAGCTCACAAGGGAAGTGCTTGGAGCTGTCCAAGTGCAATGCTTCCACCTGCTAATCCCATCTCTCCTGGGAGCCTGGGGCTGACAGAAGGACAGAGCCCACAGCAGATACCAACATTTCCCACCATGCTTTTTCAGTCTTCAAACCCCTGTGAGGAGACAAGCCACTGCCCACCCAGGCTCCCCAAAACACATCCAGCCAGGCAGGGGAACACACTGGACCCACACCTAAACCACGTTCCTTCAACTGCAAAGGAGGACTTTTAGATGCAGCACTAAGGGCTGGGTGATGGAGGGGGTGTGCTTCTCTGCAGTTCACTTCTCACAGTACATTTCCAGCCCTGACTCCAGGTCTCATAGGGCCTGGCGTGCTCTGGGACACATCTTATTTGTCACCTCTGGAGCAAGAATCCCATTTGTGACCTTCCCAACACACCGGCTGCAACTGGAACTGCTCTCTTTTTACCTTCTTTTGCTCTCCTGATCATTCCCAAAAGTCTGGTCCTCCTCCTCCTCCTCCACAGCCCTTTTCCTGCTCTCCCTGATGGCATTCAGCACAGTCTCCTTCGCACAAGGGTCAGGGCTGCTGGTGGCTGGGAAGGCCAGAGGCGAGACCAGCTGTTCTAGACTGTAGAACAGAGCAGAGTGAGATGTGAGGCAGGGTGGGGTCCCCGGTCTGATCCCCCACAGAACGGAGGACACAGCTCTCCCCTGCAGCCCTTCCCGGAGGTTTGGACAGCCGTCCCCCCAGCCACATGGTAGCGCTCGGGATGGGAAGCTGCTCCCGGGCACAGCACAGTCGGCTGAGCGTTCCCCACAGTGTGTCCTGGTCCCCGCCGTGGTTGATAACCGGGCTCCCCCAGGTGTGTCCCCGTACTCACGCCGGGGAGCGGGCGATGCCGACGGCCGGCGGGGCGATTCTCACGGTGACGGGGCTGCGGAGCGGCCCGGCACGGCGGGCCCAAGGCGTGCTGCGGGGGGAGCCGCCCTCCCAGCGGGCGGCGGGCAAGCACAGCGGCACGGCCGACCGGGCCTCAGGCAGCGGGTACCGGCGGCGCGGGGCCTGCGGCCGGCAGCGCGGGACCCTGTGCGGACAGAGCGCGGTCAGCGCCTCCGACGCGGTCTGGGGTTTCCCCGCCCGCTCCACCCCCATCTTCCCCTTGCTTACCCGGGCTGAGGGCGACGCGGCGCGGCCCTCGCGGCCGGGCCCCCGTTGGCGGCGG